>CAUYQV010050007.1:0-73535 GCA_963574575.1 Galagoides demidoff | reverse complement strand
AAGTGTGCTCCTCAATCTTCTCTCTTGGCTCTGCTCCAAACCATCAGCTAATTAGCTAAACTTCTGTCCTTTCAGCCTCCTTCTGGACGGGAGCTTCTGTAAAAAGCTGGCTGCAGTCTGCCATCTTGGCTCCGCCCCCCCCATTATTTTCAAGAATAACAAATATACAAAAATAGCTCTCAATAAGAAAAATAGAACAAGTTTCTCTAACAGACATTTATAAATGATTATACAGCTGGAAAAACCATTAAAATATATTCATACTTCTACTAAAACAAACTGGAAAAAAATAACTGGACAGAAATGGAATCTAACTTAAGTTCAGGTTAATGAGATTGAGACATTTATTTTCTATATTTTTAGAAAGCAGTTAACCCTTTGAGAAAATTTTGGCATCGGAAACAGAAACATCCTTCCAAGAAGCCTTCACATTCAGGTTATGTTCTCTAGTTCTCTGTGGCACAGAAGGGCCCACTCCACTTTTCCACAGTTAATCCAGGTTTGCCAGAGAAAAGGTAGTAGTTCATGAGGATTAGTAGTCAGGAGACAAGACTGTGGGGATGTGCTTTATTATCAAGGCACCTACACGTGGAATGAAAGGAAAAGCATCATGATGGTGGGGAGACTGGGTGAGAGAGGGGATTTGAAGATAGGAAAATATTTTTAAAGAATTTAAATCATTTCCCCACTCAATGTTTTTAATTGGCTTGTCAAAGATCAGGTACCGGTAAGTAGTTGGCTTCATCTGTTGGCTCTCTATTCTGTTCCACACATCTACCTCTTTATTTTTGTGCCAGTACCATGCTGTTTTGATCACTATGGCTTTGTAGTATAGTCTGAGGTCCGGTAGAGTGATTCTTCCTGAAGTTTTAATTATTAAAGAAGGCAACAATGGAAAATTATATTAAAACTAGAAAAATGAAGAAAGAAACAGAAGAAAAAAGGAAGAAAAATCTAGAGGGAAAATGTTTAAAGTAAAAACAAAAATAGAAAAAAAAAGCAGTATATATATCTTGCTGAATATCATCTGGGCAACAGGTGATCTTCTGGGGTATGAGATGTTAATCACAATGCTGATACACCTATATGAGATGGAGACTGGAGGCTTCTGCTGATTTCTCAAATCCCGCAGGGTGGAGATGCTAGATCTCTCCTCAGGCCACTTAAAAGTCACTTTAAACTGTTAACCTTGACTATGCAGATCCTACTTGTCACTGGGATCAGTCCTGAAGTGGCTGTCCACTTGCCCAGTGTGCCAAAACTGGTCTTACTCTATGCCCCTGAGGGCTAAGGCTGTAAGGCATCTCAGTTCCTGCTGTTAAGCTGCTCAGTCACTAGATTACTTGCCCAAAGTCTCCTGCCTGATTTTCACTCTGCAACCTTGAGGGCAGAGGTTGCTGGGGCAATTCTCCCACAATGGCTCCACATGGCCCACAGCCGAACACTATTAGCTCCTTCAGGCTTAGCAGCTCAGTCTGGGGCCCTAGACAATGCTTAAAGTCCTCCACATTCTTGCCCAAGTTCTTTCAAGGTAGTTCAACTGAGTGCCAAGTCCAAAAAAACCCAAAACAGCCCCCCCAAAAAACAAAACAGCTCACAGGTAAGGCCTTTTCAGTTTGTAATCTCACTGCTGCTGTACTTACAGCTGCTGGTGGGACTAGACTGAATGGACACATGCAACCACTTGCCAGTTCTCTACTGCTTTTGTCCTCATCATGGAGTCCAGACGTCTCTCACTGACTCCCTGTGTCCCCATAGGAATGTTTCTGGGCAGACCCCACCAGCCAGAGATGTCTGGAGTCTTCTCTCCCCAGTGTAACCATGCCCAGTTGCAAGGAAGCTGTTACTCGGCTGCCATCTTGCTCCTCCTGGGACTGAAGTCTATTTTTTTTTTTTAAAGTGTACTCAGAATCCTCTGGCCAGCTGCCATTTTGTTCTGCACACAGGAACATTCCAGAATTGTGTTTTCCACTGTGTCCTTTGGCATGAACTTCCAAATTTATTCCTAATTGATCCTTACCCCACCCTAAACAGAAGCATGGTTATCACAACACTTCCTATGTAGCATTGTTAAATATCCTCCCAAGGCATGACAATCTAGGGTAAAAATGTGTAACTTTTTCATTCCTACCATCACTAATATCTCAGCTTATTTTTCAACAAAACTGGACAAATACATAATCTAATAATGCATGTATTCAAGTAATTAATATATGTCTTCTGACATCTTTTAAATATAATGATTGGTCAAAAAAATCAAAGACTTCTGGAAAGGATGAAGTGAGAATATATATTAGAAAATATTTGTAAATAATTCTTTGATTATTATTTCCCTTTGTTTTGGCTTTGCACACTCAAAAGAAAGTGGCATTTATATTTATTTTTAGTTGCAGTACATTTTGATTAAGTAGAAGAATATCAATATCCTGGGGTATAAATAGCTCTAGCTGAGAGCAAACAAAGGCTTCTGGGTGGTATGTAGTGCAGAGCCAATACAGTTATCATAAATTTCACTTCTAACAAAAGACATCAGGGTTAACAAAATTGTTTAATTTGCTTAGGCAGGATGAACCATGTGCCTCTGCAAATTATTTCATGAGCTTTATGTTGAATAATGCTCTAGAGAGATACTTTTTTCTCCATTTATACCGGAGTAGGAGTTAGTGTCTAGTTTATTTCAAGTACATAATATATGTGAAAAAGTGCTTGCAAATTAGAGGAATTATTGTAACACAAGTCTGCCTTAAGACATACAGGCTCTCAAGTTAAACAGGAATTACATTCTTTAGCTAACAGATTTATGGAATGTAATGAAATTTTGCTACCGGGTAGTAAGAATAGACTGTGTAGTCTATTTCAGTGGAGAATCAGAAAAAGTAAGTGGGAGACAGTGTTGAGAGAGAACAATAGAGAAGGAGTTAGAGGTCTGTATGACCTTGAGCCATTTGACTTTTCTGAACTTCAGTTTCTCTATCTGTAAAGTAGTAATTCTAGGCCCTATTATTATTAGAATCAAATTATATAATAGATAACATATTTCATGCCTTTCAGAAAGCTAACTGTATTAACCTAATAGTTACAAAAGGTAAGGGGGATATCCTACCAAGTCGCGTGAAATGGGATAAGATAAATATTTCTATGATACGTAAGGGTAAGCTGTGTTAATGAAGAAAGCCTTTGCTAAAAGTCTTCATAAACCCAGGTAAGATATTCTGGGAACTGCTTTACGGAAAGTGTGTAGAGCAGAGCTTCTTAGCCACAGTACACATGAGAACCACCCAAATCTGATGAGAACACCAATGCCAGCATCCCATCTAGTGGGTGTATTTAAAATAATAAATAAAGTGCCCAAGTGACTGTGAGCAATGCACTAATTTAAGGATTGCTGATCTAGAGCAGGGATGAGCACACTTTCTCTACAAGAGGTAGCTGGTAAATATCTCTGCGTTTGCAGGCCATGTCTGTCTTATCTTCTTTGTTGTTTTCTAAAAACCCTTTGAAAATTCAAAAAGCATTCTTAGCTTTCCAGCGGCAAAAACAAGCCAGGGTGAATGTGACTCTAGGTAATGAAAGAGCTCACTTCATAGTTTGTATAACAAATTAGAATGTGATGCATATATAATATATCGTAACTGTCTATATGGGTATCTATCTTTTTCATTTATTTTAGTATTCCTAAAACCCATCACATTTCATGGCACATCACAGTCACTAAGTAACTATTGGATAGATGTATGGAACAGAGAAGGTCTATTAAGAGAGATAAATCTTACAAGATATAATATTTGTGAAATCTATCCAGTGGTAAGAGACACAACAGGTTCCCAGTTAATTTTACCAGTGCAAACAGAAAAAAAAAAGAAAGAAAGAAAGATGGAAGGAAGGGAAAATAACAAACACTACTGATATCAATTATGTTAGACAACTATTGGCCAAAATCCATTTTACTTGCTTTTTGGAGGAAACATGTTCTTGATTTTTTGTGTTACTTTACAGGGGTCCTCAAACTTTTTACACAGGGGGCCAGTTCACTGTCTCTCAGACCGTTAGAGGGCCAGACTGCTGGCCCCGGGATGAGTCGGCTGCTAAGCAGGACAGGCAGTGGCAGCAAAAACACCCGGCGGGCTGGATAAATGTCCTAGGCAGGCTGCATGTGGCCCATGGGCCATTGTTTGAGGATCCCTGATTTAAGAACATGGAAGCTTTTTTGGGGGGGTGCAATATTTAGGGAAATTTCTTTGGAAACTTTGTCAGATAATGAGAATAGGAGTATTCCTTTGAGAAAGGTATACTGTAGTGAGTTGTCTCCAGAAGAGACATTTTTTGCAGAGATATTTGATCTTCAGAATGAGTTATATAATTAAGACTCTGGATTAGTCCTGGGTATATTAATACTTAATGTGTCTCTAAATGTGACTGGTTATAAGGATGTATTGATTAATGCAAAGTCGTTGACTGACACCATGATCATGGCAGTGAAGACTGGTATTACAGCAGGTTCATAGTCATCCAATTGGCTTAAAATATGTCTGCTTTATGTAGTTCCCACCTTGGCTTTCTGGAAATCTGATAGCTTTTCTCAGATCAAACCGAGTGGCCATCCTTTTGATCTGGTTACTGCTTTGACTGCCTTCTCAGTTGAAGCCTTCCCCGTAAGCCTCTTCAGTGTGGCCCACGTTGCCTGCATTTCCCTTTATAACAGCTTCATCCATCTCACAGGACATCATTCATCTGGGTATCTGAGCCCCACCCCTTGCTTCAAGCTCTACATTAGCCCTCTAGGATCAACTGCAGCAATTCCTCCCCTTTCATCAATCTGCCCTATTTATCCCACCTCGTGCCCATTCCCCTGTCTCAAATGCGCCCCTGATATGCTTAACAACATCTCCTTCGATATTGATGATGTGGAACTTTCCCTGAGCCCTGTGCTATTGGAAAATAGCTACAGTTGATAATTACTATTTCTCCCCCACCCCAGACATCCTTTCATGTTCCCAGAAAAGGCTTACTACAAGGAACCACTTTTCCTTTTTTGATTTAGATAATAAGTTTCTGTAAGATACTCCTTGTTTACTTATGACAAGCCAGACACAGACCCTCCAATTCCCATTCTTTGTCTCATAATGATTAGCTAAACTGTTTGTCCCTACTGACCAGTCTTAAGAAAATACTGCGCTTCACCAAACTTTAGTCCAGACCCCTGAACTTTGCCCCACCTTCGACTATTGGAACACAGAACAGTCCCTCTTTAAGAGCCGCTCCAGTTAAATAGCAGCCCAGGAGAAAAGACATTCCCTGATAAACTGTCCCATCACACTGCTTATCCCACTCCCATGCCTGATTCTCTCTGTCCCTTTTCTCCCTCCCTACAAAGAGAAAATTCCTTTCTGCATGACCTTTCTGTTTTTGGCAGATCTTACAGTCAAAGCTCTCCCCGGATTGCAATAGTCCCCTTCCCTATATGGCAATAACCCTTTTGAATAAAATCTTTCCTTACCTAAGCACAGATTGGTTTTTCTTTCACAATATCATTACTCTAGCAAGTGTTCCTGCCCCTTGCGATTGGGCTAGATGCTCCTCTGGGAGATTCTGTAATGTCACGTGATCATCCTCATCAGATGAGGGAACAGTGATGTGCTCTGGCCTCAAGTCCTCATAAGAATGTGAGCTTCCCAGGACAGGTTCATTATGTTGCATCCCCAGCCCCTTGCAGACTTCTAGGGCAGTTGAGAAGTTCGTTCAAGTTTAACTGCTTAGTTATTTAACTAAATTAACAGCCAGCCTTTCCCCCTGTGAAGATGGAGAGTTGGTCTGAGAGCTGTTTCTAACTTCCATGGGTGAAGGAACAAGGGGCAGAGGTGGGAGGTGACATGAGGATTATTTTTCTCCTTCTGCATAGGAATGGCAGTTGAGGCCAGAAGGGATGATTTTGATCAGACAAAGGTCTGGCCACAAGCACTGCCAGCCTCCACTGTCCCTTATAAACCTATGTGGAAAAGCAATTTTGATTATTGTTGTAGAGGCCATCAGTTCTAGAAAAATATCCTGGAAGAAAATGGGTTTTTTTATTCTTTCTGGCTCAAAATAGTGGCTTATACACTTCTGGAGATGGAAGGAATACCAGCTTCAATTTATCAAACACATAAAATGTTAACTGTGTCATTTTATTGAAACTTTATGACATACATCACCAAGATATGATTTACACTACATCAGAAATGCTGCTTCCAACATTCCCCTCACCAACTAGGGGATCTGGCGGGGCTTCAAGGACTCTAGCTGAAAGCCTCAAGGTAGATAAGATGGGAAGCAGGTTCTCATGTTCAAAAACAGTCTCTGACCTGAGTCAAAATGTCTCAGAATGCTAAATTATGTTTTGTTTCTTTTCCTCAGGGGTGCTCTGTTCCTCTTATTCATATGATTTGCCAAGTTCCTGATCCATTATCAATCTCCTTATCTAGTTAGATCCCCAAAGGTCTGATACTCTCTGCCCAACCAGTTTGTGGCATCCTAGCCTATCATAATTCTTGCCGTCTGGGCTCTAAATGCCACCCACCTTTGTCCAGTTCATGCACCTTCAATTCACAGCTACTCTTCAACCTGATGACAGTTTTGATCCCATTCACCCAGACGTACCCCAGGCGGCTCTGCCCCTCCAAGGGACACGCCCCACTGCGCTCACGAGAGCTCCTGTGCAACTTGCCTTGCACTTTTACACACTACTGTCCACAGTTCTAGAAATATACCACATAGTTTGAAAATAAAACATCTAGAAAATGCCAACATATTTTCATTAATTGTAAATTTAATGAAAATATTACACAGGCTTGGCGCCCATAGCACAGTGGTTACCAAGCCAGCCACATACACCAAGGCTGTTGGGTTCGAATCCGGCCTGGGCCTGCTAAACAACAATGACAACTGCAACAAAAAATAGCCAGGCATTGTGAGGGCGCCTGTAATCCCAGTTACTTGGGAGACTGAGGCAAGAGAATTGCTTCAGTTCAAGAGTTTGAGGTTGCTGTGAGCTGAGACACCACAGCACTCTACCAAGGGCAACATAGTGAGACTCTGTCTCAAAAAACAAACAAACAAACAAACAAACAGAAAAGAAACTATAACACGTATGGAATTTTAAAAGCCAATAGAAGGAGTCACATAGTACAAAGGCTAAAAGCTCTGGCCTTAGCATCAAACTGATCCAAGTTCAAAACCCAGCAGTGACAAATGAGTATGTCACTTAACTTCTATAAAATAAAAAACAATTTTTAAAAACTCAGTGGCGAGTGCAGTCAGGGAAAGGTGGAAGTGAGGGAAATGAGAATAGCTTTATAGTACAGAATCCTGTCAAAACCCTCCCAAAGCCAGATGACCAAGTCCAGTATCAGCAGTGACAAGCCTGTGGACAGGATGTGCCCTTGCTTTGATGTGATGAAATGGCACTTTCCTTCTGAGGTTGTCCTCTCTAAAACCTATAACCCTAATAGAATCATGAGGAAAACATCAGACAGATTTCAATAGAGCACGATCTTATAAAACACATGACTAGGATTCCTTCTAACTATTAAGATTTAAAAAGAAAAAGTCTGAGCAACCATTCCAGACATGAGGAGCCAAAGTGACAAGATGATGAAATATAACCTGGTGCCTTGGATTGTATCCTGGAACAGAAAAAGGACATTAGGTAAAAACTAACATAAACTGAATACAGTAAGCGCTTTGATTAATAATAATGTACCAGTGTTTGCTCACTGATGTAAAGAAAACACCAGACTAAAATAAGATGTCCACAGAGGGAAACGGGTGTGGACCACATGGAAACAGTGTTGCCTTGTCAAGTTTTCTGCCAGTCCACACTGCTCTGAAAACTAAAGTGTATTTTTAGAAAAAGGAAAATGGCATAAACAAATTACAATCACTAATTTTAAAAAGTCCATTGTAACGACAATACTTAAAACAGCAGCTCCTGTCATTACTGCAAGGCTTTTGTTTTAGTGGCAAATGTTTTCAATTCATTGAATTATTTCTCATGGTTTAGTTATATTTCTAAATATGTGGCATTCTTCCATGTATCCATCTATGACAGTACACAGGGACTTCCTTAATGGCAGGTGAAGATCTAGCTATCTTCCACTCCGTCCCGTCTATTCATCTTCCATTATTTTATCACAACTTTTGGTTTATCCATGTTCAGCATTCAATTTCCTATAATTATGTAATCTCACTCACTGTTGAGCTAAATTGTGGTCTGATTACTTTTCCTTTCAGAGCACTGCTGGCTTTTACTAAAATTAATAACGGTTTCTTTTTAAAATTTACTTGGTACTCTGTGTACACATTGCTAATTCTTCCCCAATGCTCTGAAAGTTACATGTCTAAAACTTCTCAATATTATTTTTCAGAATAACAGGCATGAGACAATGTATCTTTCATTTTGTTGTGGTGTCTCTCTCACGCAAACCTTTATTTCTTTTTTTAAGAGACAGGGTTTCACCCTGTCTCCCAGGCTGGAGTATAGTGGCACAATCATAGCTCATAGCAGCCTCAGACTCCTGGGCTCAGGGTATCCTCCTGCCTCAACCTCCCTAGTAGCTGGGACTGCAGGTGCATACCTCCATGCTAGACTACAAACATCTATTTCCCCCCCTCTCTTCTAGACCATACCCTAGGTAGCATTCCAAAACTTCTCTTTGTCATGCTTCTGATGAATCCTATGTTTTTTTGATCAAATATCTTCTTTTTGGTATACTTTCTTATTTAGATGCAGAATATCCTCTAGCATCCATTTTTTCTCCTTTACTGCTTTAAAAAAATTATTTTTATCAACATGATGCACACAGCCAATTTGTGAATAAAAATGGTTTATAGGCATTGTAGGAAAAATCACAATCTCCTGACTTGGGATCTCTAGAAAACTGGGTTCAAGGCAAAAGTTTATATTTTGTGGTGCAATCCAGGAGCACAGTAATAAGGGGGAAATAAAGGTTAAAAGGGAAAGGGGGGACAAACAACACAGTATGCATCACTCAGCTACTCTCGGCTTCCTGGTAAGTGCAGCATGTTGCTTGGTTTTATGGGATGTCCTTATTGAGGTCACTTTAAAAAGAGAAAAATATGTAACAGCTTATGTGTCCCCTTGGTCAAAGTTTACTCCCCTGAATGTTGACTCCCCAGCATTTCCCTCTTATTCTGTCTAACCTGTCTAGGCAGCTACTGGGGAAACCTGGGCAGAAATGCAGTGTAACATCTGAGGTTTAAGTCATAGTGCACTCAGACAGCGAATGAGTCTATGCAAACGGCAACCTCTCTGCCCATGAGGGAACCGCACTCACGAGAGCCCTGACAGACAGTGCCCTTCTGAGGACGCATGGGTGCTGAATGAATCCACTGGGCTTTTGTACTCTGTTGGCCACAGAGATGAGTGGAGGAGAAGGAATGAGACATGCTTTCCCTAAGACTTGAGTTTAGGGAACATTTGGGTTGGTCCCATGAGCAACAAAGGAACCAGGAGTGTATATTTCATCAGTCCTGACCAGCACAGATGGCAAATGCCACAATAGCATGGTCCTTACCATGAAGCTCAACAAGCCTTCCTCCTGTACTTATCAAAACCTCTCTGTGACCTAGAGAATGCAGTAGGTGTCAGAAGCTCTAACTGAAGAGTCATCAATAATATCAAGCCGAATGCTGGCTGTGATGGTTAATTTTATTTGTCACCTTGAGGGATATCCTAAGGGATGTCCACATAGCTAGAATAAAACATTATTTCTGGGTGTGTCTGTGAGGATGTTTCTGGAAGAGTTTAACATTTGAATCTGCTGACTGAGTAAAGAACATTGCTCTCACCAATGTGAGGGGGCATTATCCAATTCATTAAGGGCTTGAACACAAAGGCAGAGCATTTACTCTCTCTGTTTGGGCTGGGACATCCATCTTTTTCTGCCCTAGGACATTGTCCCTGGTTCTCAAACCTTCAGACTTGAATCTAGACAGCATCTCTACCCCCTTCTCTCCACCTCCCACTTCTCAGGCCTGTAAATTCAAACCGAGACATACAATATTGGCTCCTCCGATCCTATTGGTTCGGTTTTTCTGGACAATCCTGATTAATACACATACTAACACTAATCAAAAGAAAGATAGATACAGTAGACTTCAGAGAAAGAGAAATTATCATGGGTAAAGAAGGGCATTACAGATTGATAAAAAGATCAATTCTCTAAGAAGACATAACAATCCTTAAAGTGTATATACCCAAAAAGAGAACATCAAAATACATGAGGCATTTTTTTCACATTGATATAGAGAGAAGGGAACAATTTTGCACTGCCAATGGGATTGAATACAACCTTTATGGAAAAAAGTATTGAGAATTCTTAAAGAACTAAACATTGATCTTCCATTTCATCCTGCAATCCCATTACTAGGCATCTACCTAGAAGAATAAAATTAATTTTACCACAAGAACACTTGCATTAGAATGTTTATTGCAGCTCAGTTCACAATTGTCAAGTCACAGAAGCAGCCCAAGTGCCCATTAACCCATGAATGAATTAACAAACTGTCATATATGAATACCATGGAATATTATTCAGCCATAAGAAAAGATGGAGACTTCACATTGTTTACCTGAATAGAGTTGAAACACATTCTTCTGAGTAAAGTATCACAAAAATGGAAAAAAGTATCCAAAGTACTCAATACTAATATGAAACCAATATACAAATAACCACACTCTCACGAGAAAGATAAAACACAAATATAGTCTAGCAAGGAGAACGGGAAAGGAGGAGAGAAGAAGTGGGGAGGAGGGAGGGCAATTGGCAAGATTCCACCTAATGTACAGAATGCGAGGATGTTTAGCATGAACCCTGGGTAAAGGGCTCAACTACAACTTGAACTTTATCTTAAATTTAAAACCATGTAACCTAAATATTTATACCCTCATATTAATTTAAAATAAAAAATAAAAAGTATGAAAGGCAAAAACTAATAGAATCACAAGAAAATTCTGATTCAAGCAGGAGAGACAGAAAAAAAGAAAAAAAATAACTGAAACAGCATTTCAAGAGAAATAGATAAATCCACATTCTTACTGGAGACATCAGCATCAATGAATCAGAATAAACATGTCCAACAGGCAGAAAATCAGTAAAGACACACAGTTGAACTCAACAATACTATCAATCAACTAGGTATAATGGTCATCTACAGACGACTTCATCCAAAGGCAAAAGAATGCACATTCTTCTGAAGTTTACAGGACTCATTCACCAAGATAAACCACATTCTGAGCCATAAAACACACCTTAACAAATAATCATACAGAGTTTGCTCTCAGACCACAATGGAATTAGGCTAGAAATTAATAACAGAAAGTTATCTGGACAATCCCAAGTTATTTTGGAGATAAAACAACATACGTCTAAATAACATGTAGGTCAAATAGCAAATATCAAGAGAAACTTAAAATAGAACTAAATAAAAATGAAAACACAACTTATTCAATATTGTGGCATTCATTAAAGTAATGCTTAGAGGGATATTTATAGCATTGAATGCACATGTTAGAAAAGAAGGATCTTTGTCTTCAGTGTCAGAATGGGAAAAGATATTTGCTGGTTATGCTTCCGACAGAGGTCTAATAACCAGAATCCAGAGAGAACTCAAACGTATTAGCAAGAAGAGAACAAGTGATCCCATCTCAGGGTGGGTAAGAGACTTAAAGAGAAACTTCTCTGAAGAAGACAGACACATGGCCTACAGGTATCTTCATATTTCTGCAGGTGTATTTCAGAGTAGATTCCTAGAAGTGGGATTGTTGGGTCATGTGCAGTTTTTGAGGTATTGCCAAGTTCCCCTCCACAGGGCTGGATCAGTTTGCATTCTTACCAGCAAGACATTGCCACAGTTTTTAATTTTTGCCAATGTGAGAGGTGAGAAATGTTATCTCAGTCGTACTTTAACTTGCAAATATGAGAAATATTTTTAATATGGATAGACAGAGGAGGTTGAGGGGAAGCTCAGATACATAGGCAAGAGCTAAACAAAGTGCTATCATTGAACTTGGGAGTGCCCTAGAAGGACTGTGAGTTACCTAAGAAGCTTAGTGAAAGATGATGGTTCTGAAGTGTCCATCACCTTCAGAAAGTGAAAAGCAGTAAGGCAAGGACGAAAGCCATCCACTGGAGACAGAAAGGGAAACAGAAACTCATCCGGCATGTCCTAGGCATGAAGTAAGTTGAGAGAATGACTTGCTTTTACATGTATAAAAGAAAAGGTTAAAACAAATAATGCTTAAAATGGAGAGACTCTCAAAGTGTTTGAAAAGTCTCAGTCTTAAAGACTGACTGTGCTCTGAGAACCTGCAACAAAGGAAATAGGAGCCCGGGAGCTGAGCAAGAATCGACAGGCAATGCAAGTGGGCTGTCTGGGAAGGGTCTGCCGACTCACACCGAGGCCACCAAAAAATGTGGCAGAGGCTCTGATTGTGCTTAAAGCACTAAGAATGAAGAAGAGCCTAGGAAACGTTCATTCAAATAAAAGGGAAAAGGATGGTGTCAGAGATGATCAAATAAGAAGCTTATGAATGACCAGACCGTCAAAGTTATATTTTTAAATATGGAAAAAAAAATAACTAAAGACCCAAAGAAATATGCTAAACATAGGAAAAAAATGTCCCATGTTGCAAAATGACTAGTAAGACTTGTGACCAGTAGGATGGAGCTGCAATAACAGCCCTAGTTAGTAGTGAGGAATCAGTTTAATCAGGTTTCCAATTCTATTTCACAAGCCAAATTGCATGCCAGAAATTAATGAGCTTTATTTTTTCATTTCCTAAAATTTGAGGAGCATATAGAATTAATTTATAGCAAGGTACATAAATCAAGAACATGACAAAGGGTAGAAGGTATGAATTCACAACTGGCTTCAGAGTTGGCCTCTGGGAAGTTGGCATCAACAGGCACAGGTGGTGAGTCAGAGGAAGGCTTCAATTATGCTGCAAGCACCATCGAACACCCAGGAATATAATAAGGGGAAAATCCCTGGCCTTAGTTTGCCTGTGGGATAGTGATGGTGTGATAAAAAATTTAAAGAAAGTGGTGGATTGAGGGGAAGGTAAGCAGATAAGTTTCACAGAGGAGGTGACCCTTGAATTAGAAATTCTCCTGGTACAAAAGCAGATGTCTGTGTAGGGGGCCTGGTGAGTAGGACAGCTCAGGCAGAGGGACTGGGACACTCAAAGGGACAGAGGTCTGGTGCATTTAAATTGAGTGGTATTTTAAAAGTCCCTTCGGAATCCAGCGATGTGAGGCATCTAACATTTCCCTAAAAGTATCATATTTGCAAATAACATCAGAGGGGTCACAGGGCATGAGAAAAGCGTGTGTTTAGAAGGATATGATTAAACTTTAAAGATGACCTTGAAACATCAGAGAAACTAATTGAAACAGTTTCCCTTTTTTATGCAACAAAATAGTGGGCTTAAATACAAAATGCACAATAGCAGCAAAAGTCAGGAAGGGGCAGAGGAGGCCCACTGAACGGCAAGTGGGGAAGTAACCAACAGGGCAGGGCGGTGGGTTACAGCAGAAGTCAGGCACGGAGAGACAGAAAGAGCAAAGCCAAGAGGGCCCCGGCTGGCTCTGCCACACAACAGATGGTGGACTCTGAGGATGTGTCTTTGGGTGAGACTCAGTCTCCTCATCGGTCAAAAGGATAGAGACCCTCTACCTTCCATGTCTCTTGAGTCAATAATATTTAGGAAGGCTGAAGAGCATTCTAGAAGTAACAAGATGACCTCAGCTGGAAGCCAGGCTCTTGAAGGACAGCTGGAAGAGTTGAAAGTACCCTATGAAACCTGAACTAAAAACTGGGAAGTGATGTCAGCACTGCCTTCTACCATGTGATGGATTATTACAGGGAGCACAATCAGCTGTTCTCTATTTCTGGAGAGACGAGAACAAGAAGAACTAGAACAAAAGAAAATGGGATCAAATTGCAATGAAGACTGTGAAGTAACAGAATGAGCTACTCCCGGAAGTTATAAGCATGCCTTTTGGGAAAGTCTTTAGAAAACAGTCTGTCCGTCCAAGATGATTCCGGACAGGGTCACCAGCTGTGGCTACCGGCAGTTGGGGGGGCCAGATATCATTTCAGTGTCCCTTCCTGCAGCTGTATAATATTATGCACAAATATAGTGAAACCAAATTGTCCCATTTATACATTTTATGTATCTATTAGTACGGACAACAGCTTCCTTTCCATTTTACCAGTAAAGTTTTGAATACAAATGTAACTCGGCCTCTCCCCATTACAGCTCTGCCTTCGGAGCTAATTGCCTCGCAGAACACTTTAGGAGTCATTTTTCATTAGGATGGCGAGCAAGGGGAAGGCAGATGGCACAGTCATGTTATTGATTTGATGATCCTTGCCTGGCTTGTTGGATAAATGGAGCTGAGGGTATGGTCACTGCATCCAGACTTTGAGGGGCTTCGAGGTTCAATTCAAATTATATCACAGCAGGTTCAGGGAACGAGAATCCATTTAGTCCCCCCAAGGCTTCTAAATGATGATCCCAGGGACCAAGTAGGACTCCTTAAACTATCTCCCTGGAGTCCTGTGGACCTTTGTACGTCCTAGCTCTTAAAAAAGAGAGTGAGCTCTCTGTCGCTCTGCTGCTGCCTTTACCTGTGTGACAGCGCTGAACAAGCTGCCCATCAGTTACGGAGGGGTCTGCTCCATTTACATGAGCTACGCTCATTTGCAAATTATAAAGTGGATAAAAGGAGATAAATTACTCACTTTTCAGAGGGTCATTAATTTTCCCCTACAAGCCCTTATAGAAAGATCATTACGGCCTTACGGAGTTAATATAATTATAATCAACGTTTACCTTTTATAGAATTACATTTCCACTACTGGTGCTTGCTCCTCTAGGGGGACTTTTATTAAGAATGAGGGGATAGGAGATGTTTGCATTTAAAAACACCTTTGGTAGGTACTGCGGCACCATTTTACAGTGCATGGCAGAACCTGAGATTGAACCATTTATCAGCATAGCGTGGAAGCTTTCATTGACACTGGCCCCATGAGATTGATTTCCTAGAAAAATGGTTACATAGAAAGAAGAAATTCCCAGGGGCCCTTACCCACACTGTCGTAGCCTTTTACCAGTTTCCTGGCAAGGAGACATTTTCTCAAGTCACTTAACTTTCTTTTAGGATCTAGAAAGTCCCCTTCCATCTACCTTTTCTGGGTTCTACGTAGTTGAAGTTGTGCAGTACTGCTTGCTGTTAAGAGGTGAATTAATTATTATTTCCTTTTTCTGGTTAGATTTTGCAACATGGTACAATAACCGTGATGGAAGGTAAAGTCCCTCCTTGTAGGAGAGATCCAGAGACCTCGTTCACATTTGTACATTATATATCTTTTCTATATAATTTTTGGTGACTAAGTACTATAACTTAAAGATAATTTTGTTCATCAAGGAAATATTTATCAAGCAACTGCAAAGTAACAGAAACGTGTTAGCAGCTGGAGATTCAAAGATGAAACAAGAAACAGCCACTGGAAGAGGAAAATCCATTGGATCCTATAATCCCTCCACTAGGAATATATCCAAAAGACAAAAAATCACTTTGCAAAAAAGATATTTGCACCAGATTATTCATTGCAGTTCAATTCGTAATAGCCAAGTCATGGAAGAAGCCCAAGTGCCCATTGACCCATGAATGGATTAATAAACTGTGGTATATGTATACCATGGAATACTATGCAGCCTTAAAAAAGATGGAGACTTTACCTCTTTTATGTTTACATGGAGGGACCTGGAACATATTTTCCTGAGTAAAGTATCTCAAGAATGGAGAGAAAAGTATCCAATGTACTCAGTACTTCTATGAAACCAACTTGTATTTACTCATACTTTCTTATGAAAGACAAAACACAACTATAGCCCAGGATGAAGGAGAGAAATGGAGTGGGAAGGGAGGGGTAGGGGAGAGGTTTGATAGAGGGAGGGTAAACAGCAGGACCACACCCATGGAGCATATTGCAAGGGTACAAGTCAAATCCCTCAAGTGTAGAACATAAATGTCTTAACACAATGATCAAGTAAATGAGGTGAAAGCTATGTTGATTGGTTTGATGTAACCACGTCAGATTGTGTAAGAAAACAACACATTGTATCCCACATATGCATAAGTGTATTCATGATCTATGTGTATATAACTTAATAATTAAAAAAAAAAAAAGGAAAAGAAACAGCCACTGTCCTCAGGGAACTTACCACCTGGGGAGAAAGTTAAGGAAGGCACTCAGGGACGCTGTGCTGTCAGAAGGTGCTGATGCCACCAGCATATAAGATGGGATTTCAAGGACCGTGAAGTCATGTTTGTGGGGGAGCATAGAAAAGGCCTCACGGAAGAGGAAATGGCATTGAACTGGGCTTTGAAAACAGGCAGCTGAGAGGGAGAAGACACTTCATGTACAGGAAACAACAGTGGGTGTGATGGACCACACACACACTCTCACCGAATCACGGGAAGGAGAACACATGGAATTACAGGCCTGTAGCAATCACAAAGATGTTCTGTCTAGTCACCTTCCTTAGTTTACAGATGAGGAAACAGAGGGTCTGAGAGGTTAGAATAATCGCCCACTAGGCTGTACAGTTAGGCATAGGTGGGGACTAGGCAGCGTTAAGCCTGGAAGGGTGGTTGAGAGGTCAAGGAAGGCCTTACATCCCAGAGTAAGTGGCTGGACTTACTTCAGAGGTGATGAAAAGTCTGCCAAGGTTTATGAGGAAAGAAGGGATATGATTAGAATCGTGCTTTCCTTTGGCTGCAGCCCAGATGAGAAGTAAGCACAGCCTGCACGGAGCCGGGAGGGAGTGAGGTTGGCGGAAACATCATGTCCGCTCTCCCTGTTCCAGGCTAACAATGTAAGCACCTTCATGGCTACTCAGAGAAGAAAATTAACTTGAAGGGTTCAGGCTTGAGGCCCTTTGAAGTAGGCTTTACCAAAACAGGGGAGGAGAAAAACTGGCCTAGGGAATGGTGGGAGGGGCAGCGAGAGGAAAGGAAGGGCGACTTTCCATCTGACCAGCAGGAGATTCAGGTTGTGTGAAGACCCACAGGATTGGGAGTCAGCTGCAGATAAGCTTCCCTCGGGGAGTGGGGAGGGGACGAGAGGCTGGTTACGGATCAAGTGGGGGGGGGCTGACTGCTTTCATCCGAGGGGCCTTAAGGCCGACCAAGCACAGTAGGGGGTTGCAAAGCTGTGACTGATATGGACCAAGACAGAGAACACCGGGGAGAAGAAAGTCTCCAGAAGGTGGGGAAGGGCAGGGGGAGTATTCAACAATCAAATGCTACACAGACATGATGGAAAGTGAGAACTGAGGAAAGGACATTTTAATCCAGTGGTTCTCAACCTTCCTAATGCCGCGACCCTTTAATACAGTTCCTCGTGCTGTGGTGACCCCCAACCATAAAATTATTTTCGTTGCTACTTCAGAACTTTAATTTTGCTACTGTTATGAATCATAATATAAATATCTGATATGCAGGGTGGTCTTAAAGCAACCCCTGTGAAAGGGTCATTCGACCCCCAGAGGGGTCACAACCCATAAGTTGAGAACCGCTGTTTTAATGACTATGGTGATCACTCTATTAACTACTGTAGAAGAATGCTAGGCTGACCCATGGTACCTCTGCTTTATTTAACCTCTCTATTCCTTGATTCCTTGTTCATAGCACTTATACACAGTTTAATTATAGGTGTGTTGAATGATTATTTGTTTCACATTTATCTCCACATAGGCTGTGGCCACTATGAGGACAGGAACTCTGTTTTCGCCTCTCCATATATGCAGTGCTGGCACGAAGCAGACGTTTAAATATTTCTTAAATGAATAAAGGTAGCCAAAATGAGGATCTATAATAACTATATTTTGGATGGAAAACAAAATTATTTCCTACCGTTGACTTTAGGATCTTTTTAATATCAGGTATTTTTTGACACGGTCATATTTATTAACAATAATCTCAGATATTTGTTCTTCCATCTGTTGTTTCCTGGGCTCTCTGCCTGACTTTGCAGTTCATTTTACTATGAAGTATCTGCTTTTTCTTTCTTCTTTACGAAGATACATATACTGGTGGTAAACAATATTTCACCTGGAGATTAAAAGGTAACTAATGTGCTAAATTCTGATAATGGAGTTTTGATACAATTTGATGGTTGTCTTCCTTATTCCAGCCCCCTCTTACAAGGAAAGTGCTAAGACTGTATCACCAGATGTGTTTCTACAAGTGTGAAGATACAGTGGCAGAGTTATGAAAGGAAAACCAAGAGTCTGAAGGGATGGAAACTCCAGAGGCTTCTAGAGAATGGAAACTGTCTCTAAAGAAGAACAAAGAAAACGGGCCCCAGAGAAGGTACCACACTATGAGTCAGCAGATGTGGAATCTGCCCCATCCATCTCTGAGGACTTGAGAAATGTCTACCTCTCATCGCTGGTAAGAGAGTCCTTTGACTCACTTCTAAAATAGCCCCACTATGAACCATCTATACATGTTTCAAACATTCTAAGAGGACAGGAAACTAGATTTCAATAACACAATTATTGAGAATTATTTTTAATTTAAGGAGTTATGCTAATTAATTTCTAGTCACTAATAAGCAATACAGATGAAGATACAGTTTCCCAGATGCTTCTGAGCAGCTGGAGGGATAAGTTAATGTACCAGTTAGTAGCACGTTATTTGCTCTTCCCACCCCATAATTTGTAGTAGAACTGCACGGTGGGTTTCGAGTGAAATGAATCCCAGGAATCTAACAAAATCCAATCATTTTTACATGAGGAAATAGGATCCAGAGACTAAGACACTTGCCACGGTCACACAGCTATTTTGTGGCAGAGCTGTGACGTACAGCTTGTGACTCTAAGTCTATAGCTCATACATAAAAGCTTAGGTTCTTTTCCTATGGTGGTAGGCCCCTGATCACATTTATTAACAATAATCCTATTACATACACTAATCATAGTTTCATTACAGATGTGTCATGGCCCACACATATTTGCATTTTATCACATTTCTGAAATTAAGTTACCAAGAAAGAGAAAATTCTCCTTGCTCTTTTAAGCCAAAGATTAAGCCAGGCTCTCTTTGACTCTAGATTTAAATCTTTTTTAGGAGTAGGGATAGCTTGAATGCCCTGGTATCTCATGCACAGAAGCCCCATGATGAGGGAGAGACAAGTGGACTAAGGACCTGGTTGAGTCACTGCATTCAGTGCAGTGGCCCTGGGCAAGTCATTTAATCTCCCTAGAGTTTCAGTTTTTTCCTCAGTAGGAGTGGGATCATCATCTTCATACTCCCGTTAGGCGTGTAAACCGACGAATACACATCAAGCACCTGATCCCGTGCCCAGGATTCCTGCTTCTCTTCCTTTTCCCCTCTTTTCATTTAATTAAAGCAAAGTTCTCTTGTTGTCACCATCATAAACAGGAAAGGCCTCCACAACACTGTGGGGAAATTATTATTGTGAACATTATATAATGCTTGTTCAAAATATTCTAGATTATGCAAAGAATTCTGGTCACAATTTCAAACCCTTAGACTTTCCAGCCGCGTGATTTTTGATTCTGTGAGCGTCTATTACATACGAGGCAGGATCATGCAAAATTCTGCTTTTAGTTGAAGCACACAGCTTCTTTTCAGCGGTAGATATTTGGGCCATCAGATTTTTAATCCAATGAGAAAAGTTAATCTGCTTCTCATTAGGAAGGATCCGTAAACTATGAAACCCATAATCCTCCCTCACAAAGTGACAGCAGTCATTACCGTTTTCAATTTATGCTTTCGAAGAGCTCTGTTTACTTTGTCCACATTTCATCTGAATGTGGCTCTAAAGCACTTGGGGACTGGGCTGCCCAGGGGGATGGGGACATGCTTGGTTGTTGAGTGTCACGCAGCAGAGTTACTTAAAGTGTCCCGTTTTCATGGGATGTCAATCTTTCAACCACTTTGAGGTCACAGAAGAAAAGAGGCTGCTGGTGAACAAATATATAAACAAAGGCGTAAACTCCCCGTTCACCCGAGCAAGTCTGGCAGAGCTGGCTGCGGTTTCTCCCGGGGAATCGGCAGTGAAGCCGCAGGTCTACTGGGTGGGGGAGTGGACAGTCCAGTCTACGAAGGCCAGAAAGCCTATTCATATCTTTTGCCTAAGCCACCTGAAGGGAGAATTGCACAAGTGCCTAAGGTCATGACATTAAAAAATAAGAAAGATTAGTGCGTGGGTAGTCTCCGGGGTGAATCTGTGAGGTTTTTCTTTTGACCTCTGATGAGAGCCATAAGGCAGGGAGCTCACACATTTCAGACAGACACTAAGGGGGCCATGCCCAAGCATTTGTTGCTAGATATTACGGATGCAGTTGCTGATAGAGAATAAAGATCAAAGACAAAACCATTTCTTAAAGCGAAAAAAATTAATCACTATCCACAACCAAAAAGAGATAGTCAAAGCAGCACCTACACATTTCTGAATCATTTTTTAGGGCTGACATTCAGTTTCGGGGGAAAAACCACCATACTCACGGGAGGCTTCCGCTGCCCCCACATCCCCAAACTCATCCTTCCCTCCCAGGCTTTTGTTCATGCCAGTGAGGAGTGCAGATGACACTGGCATTCAGGAAGCTACATTTCAAAAAGAAGCCAAATAAAAAAATTGGATACTGTGCAAAGCATTGCAAGAAGACTTTTAATTTAATACTAAGTGCTAGTTGAATCACTGAATGGGGACATAAACAGCCCAAGAGCCAAGAGAAGCGTCCTGGCGCCCTGTCCTTCACAGGTGGAGGTGGACTCTGGAGGCTTCTTCCCCTCCAACATCTCCTCAACCACCCCAACCTCCCACCCTGCACCGAAGGCCACATGAGGCTCCACAGATCATAGGGCTCTTAGGAGAGGAGTCTGGGAACACATGAATACATTCGAATCCATTGGTTCATTTTATTGTAGCTAATCGAGGTTTAAAGCTGGAAGCGGTTGCTGAAGGGCGCATTTCCCAGGTCTCCCGTCATCATTCTCAGTAATGTCAAAAGCATTTATGAACTTTCTACCTGTAGAGCACTGTGGTAAGCACGAGCATCTATAAACTTTCAGTAAAGACAGAGGGTGAGCCAAGCTCTAGCAATGACATAACCAAAGTCAACGTTCCCCTTCCAAGAGAATGATTGGTTTGCAAATAATCACTGGGATGCATTTCCTCTCATCGTATTGGATGATACTATGTGTGCACACCAAACGTTTTGATGAAGAGTGAAAAAGTAGTAATTGTATGTGCATATTCTTGTCAGTATCTGCCTTATTCTGGGAGAACCTAGATGATCACATTGGAAAATTTCTCTTTACAGATACTTCCTTTTATTTTTTGCAGTGCAGTCAAGAGCTTTTCATTTTATTGTTTCCCAACATTTTATTATTAAGAACTTAAATGTGGTAAACACGAAAGCATTTTGTAATTCTTTCTCACCAGTATTCCCGCCACCTAGATCCTACCATTCATATTATACATTCCTTGCTTTATGACCCTATCTGTCCATCTTGCTGTGCATCCTTCAACACATCCTATGTTCTTGATGCATTTCAAAGTACACACAGGTAGCAGATAATGCTGTATTTTGAAGGAGTAGAACCAAAAAGTCCTATAAGAATAGCTGGGAAAAATGAATAGATTCTTTTTGAAAACAAAAAGAAGCTCATCGTGAGTTAAGTGCACAGACACTCATTATAGTTTAATCTTCGGGCTCTGTAAAATGTACGGTGAGCTATTGCAACGTTCCGTCTACTGGTATCAACCCTGGAGACACTTTTAGTCCTCTTCAAATGCTTGGCTTTGGGGAGACACGTGCTGCTGGTAATAAAGAAACCAACTACCAGCTACAGACCATCAGGAAGACTTACCTGGAACTCTCGCGATACAGACTTCTTGTTCTTTTCCCCTACACTCTTTCGTGTCCCCTGCCCAGTTACTCCTTTAGTGTAGAAATGCAGTGCTTTTGATGCCTCATTCTCCTCATTTATAAAGCAAGTTGTATAACACCTGCCTCACGGCCTTGTCGTGAAGATCAAATGTGAAGAATAGGAGGACATGTTACATATGAAGAGTGGGAACAATACGCCTGCCTAAGACAGCAGTAGTGTTAGGAATCTTAATGCGGCTGAGGTAATGCTCCGCGCTGCCACTGGGCTCTTTCAAATCAGTCAAAAAGGATCTCAAAGTTAAAGTGACAGAGTATTGGCACTTGCCTTCACTCTGCCCATCAGTAAGTCATCTTGTCAAGGGTTGAGAAGCACCTTGGTGGGTGTCACACAGACTTGTTTTCATTAGTGAAGTGCTTGTTTTGGATATCATCCCAGCTTTAAAACAATACTTCCATTAGCTGGGCAGAGTATCTATAATTATCCATCTTACAGGACTAGTGCCAAGCTTTTCTGCTTACTGAATCCCATTTACCTCGGTGGTGCTGAAGGAAGAGTGAGCCATTCACTTAACGTATAAGAGGGACAGAGAATGCTTATTTAGTAGAATAAAAATTGCAATGAACTTTGAATAAAAATTCCTGGAAGAACGAATCATCAAGTACCGTGAATAATGAGCCTGAATGTGACAGAAACTCCCTTATATGGGGAAAATTCTGGTGCATGAACATCTAATGTTTACAGGGTATATGGTAGTGCATTTTCCATTTTATTGTGTGTCTGGCTGGACACAAATCAAGAAAGTGAGGAGGAAATTCAAAACCAACTATGGAAGCAAGAAAAGATGAAATAAGCAGGGAGGCGAGTTCATCATCAATTATTGTTATTGAGAACGTGCCAGAACCTGGCACTTTATTTTATACTTTAGAGGAATTGAAGAGAAAGACAGATGTGAAATTACCCTTGTCCTCAAAAAGCCACCTTTCTACTAAAGGCTGGGTAGAGAAAACAATGAAGATACACAAAAAAATTAGAAATTGCAAATAGATGGAATAGGGCATATAAAGAGAAAGAAAGACATGTGGTTTGGGGTGGTGCCTGCGGCTCAGTGAGTAGGGCGCCAGGCCCATATACTGAGGGTGGTGGATATGAACCCAGCCCTGGCCAAACTGCAACAAAAAAATAGCCGGGCATTGTGGC
Organism: Galagoides demidoff; assembly: GCA_963574575.1. Taxonomy (NCBI): domain Eukaryota; kingdom Metazoa; phylum Chordata; class Mammalia; order Primates; family Galagidae; genus Galagoides; species Galagoides demidoff. The sequence goes on along the minus strand of CAUYQV010050007.1, from coordinate 50,343 downwards.
AGGCGCCTGTAGTCCCAGCTACTCCAGAGGCTGAGGCAAGAGAATTGCCTAAGCCCAAGAGCTGGAGGTTGCTGTGAGCTGTGACACCACAGCACTCTAGTGAGGGCGACAAAGTAAGACTCTGTCTCAAAAAAAAATGTGGTTTGTCATTTAAGTAAAAGTTATACTCAACATTGAAAATGTTTAGATGTGGACAACAGTGCAGGAAAGAGTAGACCTCAAAGGGGAAACATAGAATTACTCCCAAGTCCAAAACATGCTTTTTATGTAGAAAAAGGAGAATCAGAAGAAAGGCTGATTGTGCCCATCTAAGAGGGAGAGTTTTCCAGTGCATGAATGTACCCATCTGGTTGTGGAAGTAAGGACATAATTTAAACCTACTGAATTGCATTCGGCTACCATCTTCTGATGCCACTCGACATTCCAAATACACAAGTCAACCTCCTACTTTAGTTTCACATTCACAGAGAAAATTTGTGATCATATTTATAATGTGACTTCCCATATGACACTCCTACTGACAGAAAGGCAGATACCCAGAAGGATCAAGAACATAGTTGCCCTGCTAGTGAGATTTTCCATTGTAATTGCAACAATGAATTGGTGTAAGTGAATACATCCATGTATACCTTACGCAACCACACACCTATTCAACATGTATTTATAAGAGAAAAACTAGCAGATCCAAATTTATAGCAATGCAGATTTCTATATATTGGGGTAAAAGTTTGTATTCTAATAATATTTTCCCATGCTCTAAATTAAAATCTTGCGAAGGTCCTTCCTGTGCTATTTGATGGTATTATTTACTTTTTCTTTCCAGTCTACAAGTTCTGCTTTACTATGAAAGTGCCTCATTCATCTTACCTGACTGCCCAGGGGGAGGGGCACCTGAGGATCCTCGTGGTAGGCAAAGAAACACAGTCAGAACAGCAGCTCTGTGCCCAGCACATGGCTCCATGGCTATTGGTTTGGGTGCACCCTGTAAAAGAAAACTTGTTTTAAGTTTTCATAATTGAAATGACATTGCTATTTTACCTTTCACTCTGTCTACCCCTTGGTCTGCAAGACTATATTCCTCCTTATTGGAAACACACACCATGTGTCATTCTAACACTAACTCCCAGCACAGTATAGATGTGCAGTCAGCCTACACTGGAAGAAAGGAATGAATTTCGCCCTATTTGACGAGCAGCTTGGGAACCACAAAGTTACGCAACTTCTGTTGATTTCTCCCTATTGTTTCCTCTTGCCAACGATGTGTTACACAACACAGTTCATCTAATAAAGTGATTGCAATTCAGAATATTCTGCTGCCATATCTTTATTTTTTAATTTTTTTAAATTTACTTTTGACTATCTGTATTTAAAGGATATGACATGATGCTTTGATATATATACATACATATGAAATAAAATAATTAACACGGTCAAGCAAATTAATATAACCAACACCTGACATAGTTATTTTTTTGTGGTAAAGGCACTTAAAATCTATTATTTTAGTAAACTTTCAGTATAAAATACAGGATAACTAACTATAGTCCTCATGCTGTTCATTAGCTCTCTAGCCTTAATCACCCTGCGTCGTTACTGCAAGTTTACCCCTTGACCTACATCTCCCCGTTCCCTCCCCCCGCACCATTCATTTTTTTCTTTTAGAATCTGCAGGTATAAGTGAGATCATGTTGGCATATCTTTACCACCACTGTAGTGAAATACATATTTAATATTCATCCACCAAGGCGCTTCATCATAACATAACTTTATTTATTACTGACTACAGTAAATAAATACATAATAATACTAGTAAAAGTAATTGCTAGTATTTTAGGCATTCCAAGCACTTTACTTATATTAACTTACTTAAATCTTATAATAACCCTGTAAGATGAGAAGACTGAAGCAAGAGGTGAATAAAGCCAGCTCAAATTCATACAACTGGGAAAGAGTAGCGGGGCTGGCATTTCGGCTCAGGCAGGCTGCCTCCTGATTCCATGTTCTCAACCACACAGAGCAGCTTATGGTATGCGTACATGTACAAACAAATATGTACTCTACACATGCATACATAAACACATGCGTGTGCACACTCACAACCCACACACACACATATGACCACACAGGCACATACATACTATTTGTGCTTAAAGACAAGGTGACCTTTGAAAGAATGAGGCTATTATTTTGGCCGAGGAAAGGTTGTTTCGGCTAGGTCATTCAAAGAATGACAGATGAGATGTGGTTGATATATCAAATCAACATTTGTCAAAAGCAAAGTTAGACAGAAGTAAAAGTACTATGGCTTTAATTATTAGAACAAATAATTTGTTCTGGGTTTCTTTTTTTTCACTGATGATATTTAAACTTTGCAGAAGAAATATAGACATATGCAGTCATTCCCTTAGAATATTCCAGAATATTGCCATTTCCAGAAAGTTTAACGAGGCATTAAAGATAAAATATGTCCCCTTTCATGTAAAACTTTGACTGAGATTTCTGGCGACAACGGTTTTATGCGGTTATAAAGGATTTCTCCTTTATAGCAACATAAATCTCATGTTTCAGAGTTATCCTTATATAGATACATTTTGGGAGCATTCAATATAAAGGTGAAAGTGGCTGTGGCAGTAGAAGTAAAGGGCATAAAAATATTCCAAGCAAATGCTGTAAGCCATGTTGCAATACTTGTATCAAGTTACATGATCTATGGCTTTACACTTTAGAGCTTACATTTAATTTAACAGAATTATTTTTGAAAATGTTAAGTCAAAATCAGCATAAGTACATAGATATTCTCCAGTGATGTAAATATTTGGAGAATAGGCTTGTCATCTTCCAAGGCTAAAAGAAAAATACTGTGAATGTTTCAAACCATATTTCTAAGCTACTAAAATTTATTTTAATAAATGCAAACTATTTGTAAAGGTCAATTGGATAACATACACTAAGAGAACATAAAATAAATTTAAAGTGATATATTAGAAATACTAAAATCCCTTTCACTGGACCTAAGAAATAATTGATCATTACTATCAATAGGCAAGGAGTTTGTTATTGTTGTTGTTTTATTTTTAAGCTCTCTATGTAATACCTGGAACTAGTCAGAGTTTCAAAAACCACTTTTACAAAACTTGATTGCAAAAATCAGAACAGCAGAATTTTATCATTACAAAAAGATGAGAAATAGTGGTTCTTGTTTTAGGGGATTTAGAAAAACCAAAACAATTAAGCTGTGTATTAGTCCATCGTTTTGCCAGGCCTTTCTACTGTTTTTAACACTAGCAGAAAATATTGTAAACATCAAAGGCTGGTGTTTAAATATCAGAAATACCAATGGAGATAAAAATTAGTAAAAAAAAAAACCCCTAAATTTCATTTGGAATAAGACCTAATTATTTTAACACTTTAAATTTTGGAGACTCAGCAACAGATAAGGACAATATAATAGAGTATCTTTATCATGGAAAATGCATTATGTCTGCATAATAGCTACGCACGTAAAATCATCCTTAAAATTGTTCCCTCACTTTTAATTCTACTGCCATTGTATAGAAAATATTCTGAAATGGCTGTATATTTATAAGCTATATAAAAGATTATAATCCTACTTTAAAATGAAATTGACTTATAACTTTGCCTATTTTTAGCTCTAAGAATTTTCGTAAAAGGATATTAGCAAAATATGAATTATTCATTATGTTCAAAATATTAGTTTCTAGCACAGTTTTGATGCTCTGAAAAGAATTCACATAATGTAAAAATTATTTCTAGATTTTGTGGCAAATGTCTGTATCACTTTCGATACAGAATTTTAAATGCGACACCCCCCAACTTTATAGCACTTGAGTTTTACAATAGAACATAGCAAAACCTCACAAATGACAATATTTCTGATACCTTGAGGTTTGTCAATTGTTTAGTGATAAATACAGAGCCATGAATCAAAATAATTTCATAATGATATAACATGTTCACTGTGCTGTGTAATTTATCATGCATTTTCCATGGCTGCCTTTGAAAGAGATAAGGCCTGGGTTTGTTTGCCCACAGCTCTCAGAAACTGTGATTTACTTTTAGGCATTTTCATGTTTGTTGTACTGCAAGAAGCTGGTTGTAGACCGTGCCAGTAAACATCACTGACAGCTATTTAATTAGCAGTCCTTGTGCATTAAGCAAACAGCACTTTTACAACAGACTCATTTTGTTCATTCTAGTGTTTTCCAAGCGATTGTACTCTTATTTTCAAGTTGTTGTTTTAGGAGCAGAAATTCTATATTAGACTCTTTCCATTTTTCAGCTATTAAGATAAACAAGTTATCAGAAAAGCTTCTGGAATAAAAAATATTCTTAAAATTATAGTTCTTAAAACTCATGAGAATATATTCTAAAAGGGCAGCCATCTTTGGGGTCTAGGATGTATCCTGGGAGAAACTGCAGCTGCATGAATCACTGACAGCCTGTTTGGAAAACATCAATGGGGAAAGCTGGCCACTGGCTTCCTTCTCCACTGGCCTTTTCCAAGGGAAAGTGAGAGGTAGGTGAGTGACTTACTTCTAGGAAGCACACTGAGGCCCTATGCTGGAATCCTTGTCCTCGGAAGCTGATGATTTAACAGAATCCTTGGGTGTTCTTGGATTAGTTATTCCCATATAAGTGGGGTTGAGTTTAACATTCAAGAACACAAAAAGTTAAAACAAAGAAAAAAGTGATAACTTTTTTCAAAAACTTTTTTTTAGCATTTCCAAAGTAAGGCTTGAAAACCCAAATTCTTTCAAGGAACAGCCTAATAACTAACATTTATTAAGTGCTTACATATGCCTGGCACTATGGTCAATGCTTACATGGTTTAATCCTATCCCACCAGGTAGAGACTTTTTCAATTTTCCAGATGACATAACTCAAGCTTAAAGAGTTTAAGTAACATAACTAAAGTTGCAGACCTAATAAGTGTCAGAAACAGGATTTGGACCAATGTAGTTAGTTAGTAGTCTGTCTTCTGAGCTTATACACTTAACACTGTGCTATACTGCTTGTGATGGCTAAGAAGACTGTCTTGCCTTCCAAAACAGGTGAGCACTAACAAGAAAGTAAATCTGCAAATGTCTGTTGACGAAAAGAACATGTTCATGGGTCAAATGGGCTTGCGGGATGCTACACTGTGATCTCTCTGTAATGGAGAACAATATGGCGTTGTTCCAGGCTCACCAGCCAGGCTCCGTGTCTACGTGGTCATCTAATCCCATCCTTTACTCTGCATAGATTCCATGTTTGGATTAATGTGAGTATTCACCACTGAGCAGCTGTGCCCAAGGTTTCCAGACTCTGTGCCTTCTTCACTCACAATCTTCCTGCGGTCTAGGACATCTTTGCCCCAGGTCTCTAATGTTCCTTATCTTATGTGTCTCTCAAAGTCAACTCAAATGTCACCTCATCCAGAAAGCCTTCCCCAGCCTGAGGTATTTAATCTCTCCCTCTTTAGTTAAATCTCACCTCTTGTGGCCTTCTTTATTTTTTTGGCCGGGGCTGGATTTGAACCCGCCACCTCTGGCATATGGAACCAGCGCCCTACCCTTCGGAGCCACAGGCACCGCCTGCCTTCTTTGTTTTTTACCTTGATTGACAGTTGGTAAATGTCCTGCCTCCCAGTTGGATCAAACTCCTTGAGAGCAGGTCCAGTCTTAGTCACCCCTACAGCCTCTGTACTTCCTTCCTCTTTGAAATGTACAACTATGATTCCTGTGCCAATTCACTGAGACTTAACAATGTCCAATCCTGTGTTACAGATTTTCACATGTTTTATGTCCCTGCTCCTTTAAGGCAAGTATCCTGTGAGATTTTTCTTTGTCTTACCTATAACTTCTTCTAGAGTTCATTACACATGGTAACGGTAAGTTTAAGGGTGAGTGAATGAATAAGTGGAATTGTCACAGAATTCACAGGATGAAATAAGTTATAAGGCATGACTCAGTTTCCAATCCAATTATGGATATTAAAGGGACAATAAAACACTAAAAATAACAGCTACCATTCATAGAGTGCTTATTATGTGCCAAGTCTGTGCTAAGCAATTTACATGCACTATTGTGTATCATCTACAGAGCAACCCTGTTAGTAGGATATTGCTCTTTTCCATTTTATACAGATGAAGAAAACTGAAATTCAGCGAACACAGATGATATTCTCAGGATAACACAGCTAGTGAGGGGGAGAGCTTAGATTGGAATTCAGATTCAATTCTAGAATCTAGGTTCTTAAGCCCAATATAACATTACTAAAAAATATAGCTTAAGAAGTAGAGGAATTTCTCATTCAGCTCAGCTATTAACCGTAGATATCAACTTAGGATATTGGTTAGAACAATTATACACTTATCCCTGTCCCCTTCCTAATTAGTATTCATAACATCTGAGTCCTGGGACTAGCGCTACCACCATCTAGCTGTGTGATCTTGGGCACGTTAGTTACTAAGTCAGTTTTTCCAACTGAAAAATGAATGGGTAGCTTGGATGATTTTCAGGGTCTCTATCCTCTTTAACATTCTGTGACTATGATTTATGGATAACTTCTTGAACTTGTGACATAACGATGTCTAATACTTTTGTCTAAGTATGGTGAAATTTAAAAATTCCAATCTTCAGTAATTTTTTTTCCTGCTCAGTTACTTTAAATGACACATCTAATTTTTAAAGAATGTTATTATACCATATGATGAATACATCACATAAGACTAAATGGCCACCATCGCATGCCAAAAAAGCAATTAGAAAATTGAATCAAGGAATTAAGGATTAATGTGGGTATGTTATACCTGTCAGCAGTAATAAGTGTTTTGACAAGAACAGAATGAAGTCTGACAGTATGCACAAATACTAATCTGATATATGAGTGAAATATTAAAAATGCAAACAATTGCACATTAATCACTCAAACATTTCCCTGCTAAAATACTTTTAATGCTATTTTTTATCAAAATCCATCCATAAATACAAATCAGTCTTTTTCAACATCTTGCACAACTTGGTATTTGCAGTTTAATGAATGTTTATATTGATAGGAAATTTAGTTTTTAGTTACGTTAGTAAAACAGAATTAACTTAGCATTGAATTAAGTAAGCCTCTTGGCTTGGCTCAAGTTAGTCAAGTGTATTAATTCCATAGGGTCACCGAATATCAAAATTCTGGATCTCAAAAGCAGATTCTCTTATTTTATTGTTTAGACTTAGGGGAAAAATGAAAGAGAAAATCACATTCTTTCCTTGTATACTTTTTGCTTTGCACGAAATGACAAAAGGGAGAAACACATTAGCTGGCTTTACTCAGTAGGAAGGAGAAGAATTCATATTAATAAAAGAAATTAAGCTTATGGGCATGCTCAAAATCAGGGCTAAACTGCATTAGAAGCCAATGCAAAGAGAATAAAGCATTACATGTGGGAATAGGTAAAAGAATAAAACATAATATTCACAGAATCAGTATGCTGCTCCTGAGGGTCCACAGGTATTTCAGTTGTAAACTTCATTTTCGTATCATACTAAACATTTTTCCTTAGTTGAAATGCTTCCATATTCAACCACTTATCAAAATTTCTCACTGCAAACATGCATGCATGTGTGCACTCTCTCTCTCTCTCTCTCTCCCTCTCTCTCTCTCGCATACACCCATAATTAAGGTTTACATCTATAGTATAATACCTGGTTTCACTGCACTTTGCTGTTATTTTAATTGTGTGGAAATGACTTGGGGAGTGAAGAGAGTGGACTGTGACAACAGCAATTTTGCTACCTATTTTTTTCCCAGGTGTCCAGGTCCCAGAAGGTAAATGGGACGGTATCTCTTTTTAAGATATTGTGTAATTATGCTTTGTTTTGAGTTTGTTAACAGAATGAATGTTAACAAAATATGACCTTGAACATATTATCTTTAAAAACTGATTCCTGGTAGTATTTTTTTTAAAATGTAAAACAATTGCCTTAATTAGACTTTTCACAACCTGTATTTTTTTCCCATAGGTCAGCAACCTAACCACTATACTTCATGTATGAATTTCCAAATTAAGACCATCCTTCCATCCTTAAGAAGAACAGATTATTGTGAGAGACAGATGTTCCCCAAATCTTTCTCCTGCCCAGACTTGAGGTTTGTACAGGCCCTTCTCTCCACCGAGACTACTTGCCAACATCTACCATTCATACCAGGTCCTGCAAACAGCCACGCCAGCTCCTGCTAGGCCACTAGAGAGTATCCTGGCTCTACTCTTATCTCAATAATTAGGAGTAAATCCTTTTTCTTTTTGTAACCCTGGAGAGAAAACATAATGTATTGGCTAAGAGAATAAATGTAAGCGCCTCACTGCCTGGGTTCAAGGCTCTGCTCTCTCATCTAACTAGGAGCATGGTCAAATCACTCAACCTCTCTGTGCCTAAAGTTCCCATCCATAAAACGGAGCTAAAAATCACTTACTCATACTGATGACATGAAGATGAAAGGAGTTGATGTGTATATGGAGTAGAGCACACAGTGAGTACTTGTGGGAAGGGTCAGCTATTACCATCCTGACATTCTGCCCAGTTTTCACTCTGCTTTGGAATTGCTCTCTGTTCCATCTGAAGAATATGCTCAAATTACAAGTCATCTAGTTAAGGGCAGAGTCTATATTTTAAAATCTCTCTTAATGGCTTAAAATAAATTAATAAAGAAATTCAGACTCCAGGAGGGAATTTTATTGAAGGCTCACGGGATGAGGAAGATCTGATCCCAATGTCACATACCCCACACTTGTCACATCAATGCTGCCAAGGAGTGTCGGCCTATTCTTTCCATTTTTGTTCCCTGATTTTATGGAGTCTTATCTGACAGTGAACATTACATGCTGCACAGAATAGACTTTTCCCAACACCTAAATATTCAATAAATATTTAATGAACAAATGACTACTTGTTTTTTCTTTTCCATATGGTACACAAGGTAAATCTTAGAAAGTTATAAACAGCACCTCAATCTAGAACACGTAGATGTAAACCAGCAAGAAAGTTTAAACAAATCAAAACCTTGGTGTTACTTCCCAGGCTGCTCCATTCCAAAATGTATTATGTCATTAATGCAAAATGTCACCATAGGAACATAGCTGATGGATGGATTCTATCTGAAAGGTGAAGTGTTAACTCCTGGTGGTGGAAGCACAGTGCCCTCGGGTGGAGCATCCTTCCAAGCTGACTGCAACTCCGACTCCTTTGCTCTGGCCGACTTGTGCACAGCCCTGGGAGTGTGGGTGGGAGGAGGCAGGAAAGGGTATGAGACTTTGCAGCGGAAGACTAGGAGTTCACCAGGTGAATGAGGAAAGATGATTTCTGGCAGAAGGAAGAGCATGAAGGCTGAGGTGCAAAGGCAAATGGCTAGTTTGGGAAACTGCTAGCAGTTCCTTGAGGATACAGCCCAGGAGCATTCAGGAGAGAGGAATGAGAAGAAGCCAGAGAAGATGACTGTGGCCCTCCAAGAACATCCCGGTCCCTTCTCAGAACTTCACACTTCCCAGGCGTGATTGGGGTTATCGCCACCTGCTTAAAATGTCACGCTCAGATGCTCAGATGGAACCTGTGAGTGCGGCACACAGTGGGTCTCTGTTCAAGGTCACCACGTCACAGCACCATCCCAAGTGAATGCTGGCCAGCTTCCCTCTTTTATGAACTCATCGTGCTTTTTTATTAAACCATTGGTCAAACTCATTATACTGAGTGAATATTAGATTAAAACACTTATTTCTAAAACTTCAATCATAAAAGAAAATCAAGAAGCACCGTGAGAACTGCCAGCAGAAAGAATAAAAGTGCAGATTCGGCAATATTCTTAATGAGGAATCAAATGTTAATAGATCCAGCATAATAAATGGCTTTCCACTGTGATTCTTATACCAATCGTAACCTATTCTAAGTAAAAAAAATATGGAGAAAACTGAATAGAAGAGGCATCTGACTTGTTACAAGAGCATGTATGTAATTAGCATACAGTAAAACCTGCCTGGATCTCTCAGAGAATGAATCATTCTGGATTACAGAGTTTTCCCAGAAAGCTGAACATTAACCCTACAAGAACTAAGACTTTGCTATTTTGGGGTATTTACAAAAATTAGCATGAAATTGCTTAAATATGCTTTTTTTTAGACCTTAATATAGTAAACATAATTTAATACTGTCTTGATGTTCCGGGATCAACATGACGAATGTCGGTTTTCACAGTGTGCTAAAAATACACGGATTTGCAAATGTGCACGGGAGTAAGTACACTGCAGCAACGGCCCTGGGATCGCGTTCTTCCCTCCCTTCCCCACTGTCTCAGAAGCAACCCATGCCGGCTTACTTGTTGCTTATTTGTTTCTTTACGTAAATGCAGTCTAAAAATTGGGCAGCTGCCAGGGCATAACATGACTGTTTTTTCTGAAAAACTCGTTGATGGCAGAATGATTGGAACGACCTTCTCAAGAGTTTTTCTTTCTTTCCCCAATATCCTCTTCGCTGTTGTTGGTGTGCTGTGACCTGTCAGAATCATTCAAAATACTGCCTAATTTCCACACTGCTGATTGCATGGACCGCAGACGACTTCTTGACAGTGTTTAAGGATTCTCATATGTCCCTTGAAGTTTGAGGGCAGAGTAGCCTTGCAATTTTAAGAAGTTTGAGGGTAGAATTTGGAAATAATCTTACTAGAAAGTCTAGAAATATTTCATCAGACCCCAAAAGACTTCATTACATATGGAGCAGACGTAGGTCCAAATATTATGGGGGCGTGGACAAATTATTGAACATTTCCGTGCCACAGTTTCTCCATGTGCAAAATTGAGATCACAATACTCAGCTTGCAAGAATGCACTGAGGACTATAAATAATAACGTGAATACAGCACTTAGCACAGGGTCGGGCAAAAAGCAGTTGGTTAAAATTTCATATTAAGTCCAATCTTTTGAAAGTGTATCTTTCCAAAAGTCAAAAGTGAATAAAATATCAGCAATTCTATATGGTTCAAACTTAATATATACCCATTCCTTTCTGCCAGCTTTGTTTTGGTTATCCACGATGGGAAATGAAGGGAGGGTTATATGTTAAGATCTTTTCTTACCTTTCTCTCTTGGGTGGTTTTATTAGTTCGGACATGATCCCAAAGTGTGAGACCAGTATTCTAGAGTGTGTCCATTAAAGTTGTAATGAGTTCCAAGTTCAGACATGAGCCCAGCGTACAGAAGATGGTAATTGATCAATGAAAGTGTTAATAAAGTTCAGAGGCAAAAACCATTTTAAAAGACATACTCTCTTGCAACCTTTCTGCATATGAAGCGGAGAGAAAAATACCTTAAGTAGATACAGTTAGAAGTGCCTCCTAAAGTATGTGCTTGTAATTACGGAAAGTGGAATAAGAGGGGAAAGATGCAAAGAAAGATGACAGTGGGCACCGAATGCTCTTAGCAGGACCATGGCATCCTCCTCCAGATGTCCAGGTCATTCCCAGGATCTCTGGAACCCAGAAGATAGGACTGGCTCCCTCTGTTCATAACCTGAGGTATATGGAGTCCTCGGTATAGTCACATTAAGTATGTTTGTGTAGCATTCTCTTTGGTTTTTTACCCCCAAATGATTTGATTGTGAGACCATAACATTAGCGCTTGCTTTATAAAATGAAGTATGTGAGAGTGAATAAAAGATCTCCCCAAATCTGTTATTTCTTCCAAAGTTCTTATTTCAATATGATTAAAAATCAGTGGTCAGAGTCTCGGTTTTACTTACGCTGCTTTACCAACTCTCGATCTTACTATCTGCCTTATTGAGTAAGCCTGGAATCCTTCGGTCTGTGGGTCGTACCCACTACAAATACGTGACTCATTGTATTGTCTTTAGGAAGGATGGCAATTAATTGAAAGGTCTACAGCACAAATATGGGTAACAGCAGGGAAGCAAATCTTGGTTGTTTTCTCACTTGGTCTCTGTAGGGGGTTGAAGTGTCTCTCCAAAATTTATGTCCATGCACGACCTCAGAATGTGATCTTATTTGGAAATAGGGCCTTTGCAGATAAATTAGCTAAGATTAATTAAGAGATCACACTTGATTGAGGTAGGCCTGGTGTCCTTTTGAAAAGAAGAGGCCGTAGGGGTGATGCCCACAAGAAAACCCATGTGAAGACAGAAGCAGATATTGGAGTGATGTATCTACAAGCCAAGAAGAAATGCCAGTGTTTGTTAGAAACCACCAGAAGTTAGGAGAGAGGCAAGGAACAGATTCTTGCTTAGGGCAAGATGATTTTTTTAAGCCACCAAATTATGGTAATTTGTTGTGGCAGCCGCTGGGAACTAATGCAGTCTCCTTAGTCACAAACCAGCTTCTAATGGAATGGTTGAGGAATACTGATTGCTTGACATCTTTCTCTGTTGCTTCTGAAATGATCATGAAGTATAATACTGCAACTGGACTCAATCCCAATACTTCAGAAGATTTCCCCGGTGTGAGGGTCATTCAAGCAGCTTTCATTTGAGAAATAAGCTGCCCATCACCCAACCTGGCAATGCAGCCCGAACAAAGGTTAGTGGTAAAAGTGGTGGGAATTCTGCGACCATTAAACAATTGATGATATTCATAAAATTGGAACTAGCTATAACTACTCTTTAAAATGTAGAGCTAGTATATGTTGTATGTTGGGTTCCCTAGGATATAGACTCTGAGACTCCAAGACATGTGTGCCCCGAGGCTCACTGGGAACTTGCCTCAGGAACAGAGTCTGTGTGGGGTGATAGAAGCAGAGCCTAGCAGAGGGAGAAGCTGACCTGTGGTGCAGCAGCCCCCTGAGTGGGGTGGTCCTTGAGAATCAAGTCGAGACATGGCGCCAGGCTCTTGAGCCTGTACACGGATAGAGGCTGCCTCCAATAAGGGGGCATAGTGTAGGGAGAGGCATCTCCTTTCAGCAGAAAGTGATTCCTGGAGGAGGACTGAGCTCAGAGCTGTGAAAATGAGAGACTCATTCTTGGAAGTGGCGGGGGCGGGGGGAGTCTGGGAAATGAATTCCAGCACTACTACAGTATTCGTAATTCTCAAAAAAAAAATCCTTATTAGCTAAGACAGTGATTTTGGCCAGACTCAATACCACATGCTGTGATATAGATAAGGTTATTAGACAGTTATACTTTGTGTCTCACAGGGTTTCACGAGGTTGCTATAGTATTGCTCTTACTAATCCTCCCCTTAAGAGTGCTTGCTCTTCAGGACCAAAAACTTCCTCTTTAACCTTCCTACTTTGGCTAGCAACGCTGATGGTAATATTTCCTTTCAAAAAAGGGCAAAAATTATTATCTCAGTGCTAAATCCATGGCGAGGTCAATAGTCTAAAGACCTGAGTAAGCATTACTCAATATTTTATTCTTCACTCTCAGTATTCAAATGATTCCATGTGTCTTAGTTTTGCTAAGTCATGAGGCTTCCAGAGAAAGAGGTTAACGTTATTTTGTATGCAGGTACAGGATGAGATAGTTAATTAATTTCACTGAGGTTCTAGAAGCCGTCCAAGGGATGACAGAAAAGACACCAGCTGCATCTGTTTGCCTGCTAAGACATACTCCTTTTCAGGAAACTGCACGTTTTAATGTCTTTTCTGTAATAATAGTAATTGCAGCTATTATTTATTGAGCAATCCTGGGAGCAGAAAGAGTATGTGAACTAAAAAGCAGTTTGGGGACATTTGTGCTAAAGACTAATGCATGCTCCAAGTATTAGCAAGATTACAAGATTTTTTGAATCTAGAACATGATTAAGTCACATTGGGTATAAAAATCACTTCCCCTGAGCAAACTGAACCCTTCACATTGGGAATAAAAACTACTGCCACAGAGCAAACTAACCCCTTGGGTGAAACATTTCCATCATACTGTTAAGATAAATATTGGTTCCTGTGACAGTAAGACAAGAAGAAACACACCAGAGTAGAACAAATGACCTCGAGGACAGATACATGGCAGGAGGGACCGGGGGAGGGATGAGGTGACACACCGTAGTCCCACATGTAGACACGCCCTTAGAGAAAGAAAAAAAGAAGGATGCCTTCCTAACACATATTCCAAATTTGGAAATAGCCACATGTCTGTTAGAATCTCCTTCTGTTCAAAATAAGTAGAAACTGCTCATATTACCTCACTTAGCCAGCTGACAGTTTCATTTTTCAGAATAAAGGAATAAAGACACAGATATTTTGGTCTGCTTTTGACCAGCAAACAAGTGTAATGTTATAAAAACCTTCAGGAGAGTGACTACTTTCTTTTAGAATTTACAATATTGGAAGAAAAAGTAGTTTATTCCTCCCACAGATAGTTTCTTAAGCAAAAACTTTGAGCACAGGGTGGTGCCTGTGGCTCAGAGGAGTAGGGCGCTGGCCCCATATGCTGGAGGTGGTGAGTTCAAACCCAGCCCCGGCCAAAAACTGCAAATAAATAAATAAATAAATAAATAAATAAATAAATAAACTTTGGGCACAACTATTCCAGGCACTGGGCATAGAGAAGTAAACAGGACAGATAGAATCATCCCCTTCATAGGAGGAAAGAACAATTAAAGGCAAAGAATGACTAAAAAACAAATAAATATGTGATACAGTATCAAGGAAAAGAGAGACTAAGAAGGGCTGCAGTAGAGATGGTGACTGGAGGGCTCTCGGGGTGAAGCGGGAGCACGATTTAAGTGAAATGAGGGGAAAAGGCAGATGAGGATCCAAAAGACAAGGAGAAGTGACAGGAATGTCAGTGATCCCTGAACGGTACACTCGAGCACCAGCAAGAAGACTCACAACTGGACTTGGGAAATGTAGGATCTGTCAAAGTTGCAGCCATCCATTGGAAACACTGAGGCAGGGGAGAGACAGCATGGGGGCGTTCCAGCCTCACTTAGCTACTTGGGAGCAAGATTAGAGTACACAGAGAATCGGGCAAGTTGGCTTTAACCAAATCTAGAGTAATTACAGGCTGTGAAAGGAGAGAGAGAGAGAGAGAGAAAGGCGAGGTTATTCCACGTGTACACAAGCAAACAGAAGTGGGTGACAGAAATGATTATGAGGGAGGTGAACACCATGGAAACAGGGGCAGCGTCTGTGGAGTGGATGTTCTGATTGAGATCAGATCACTTTGGAGCAGTGGTTAGTAGACCTAGTGAGCTGAACGTACAGAGGATAGGAGCCGGAAAACAGGATGTATGAAGTCAAGTATTTGGAGACAGTGATGGCCCCTGCAGGCCTCAGAGGAGCTGGAGAAGCACACAGCTCACTCCCAGCTCTAATGGTCTGAAGGCGCAGGATTACCTGAGAGAGAGCTGCAGGGGAAGTGGCCTCCAAAGAACAGCCAGGTTTCAATTAGAGCAAATGGTAAAGGGAACATTCGGATTGGTTGAAGAGGCTGAAGATAAAGGCATTTGCCTAATGATATAAACTCAGCTTCTGCAAGCAGAGAGGGAAAAGCCTGATGGGCAAGGAAGAAGTAGACAATTAGGCCCGAAAAGGAGAGGCATTGAGCATTACGGATTCAGATGCACGTACAAGAGTGTAGGAAACTGGGTATAATCCCATCCCTCGAGGGTCTAAAATAATACGGCTCAAAGGACAGGAAGCTTTAAAATGTTATCTAAAATATGATAAATAAGAAATATTGTGGCTGCAGAAAGTTGTTTCAGATGGGGTGGCAGTGGGATAAGCTAGCGTACACCATCTCAGACTGCACGGCTTGCTGAGGGGAGCCAGTTCTTGGAGAGGACCAGGGACGTGGGGAATGCAGGGATGAGACAGACTGCTGGATTCCGGGAGCAGCCACAGCAACTGACATAACCGTGGATAGAAGTCGGGCAGTCACGGACGTCCATCACGGTGCAGGAGGTAGTGCCCTGGCAGTTGGGCAGAGCACAGCTGTGGAGAGTCATTCCACAAGAAATACTTGCTCCAAAGTTCCCCTTGACGCCTTCCCATCTCCACAGTAGAAGAAATGAGATACCGCAGGAGACAGCCAGACACATACTAACTAGTCTAAGGTCTGAGGCTTAGAATCCAGAGATTCTATGAGAGTTGAAGGAATTAGGCAAGAGCAAAGTGAGTATCAAATTATTCGCAAGTACAGAAGAAACCTCAAAACAGAAAAGGTCTTCCGTCCTTTCTGAAGCATTGTCCTCTGGTTCTTGGTGACAGGAGCCAATCCTTCCACTTGGGTGGGTAGAGGCCCTGCAGGTGAAGAGGGGGCTGGCAGTTCCTGACCAAGATGAGACCCTCCATGCGGGCGTCATCAGCACCAGCTGGGGTGGGAAGGTGCTGGATTTGTTCCTATTTTACCCTAGCTGGTCAATAGTTCTCTGACCCAGGGTACAGTCTTATTTTGAAAAATCTTCCTTTCCATAGAACTTTAACAGGTTTTAAAGTGGAAATACAAACTAATTTTTCCAATTCTAGCAACCCCAACCCCTCCAATTTTTCAAGGCCTTAGTTTTTCTTCCCTTTTATTTACCTCATAGAAGGGAAGTTAGGATATATTAATCTCCGCAAATAGTTTCATATTTTCTGAGATCACCTCAGAAGAAGGCTATTTGAATAAGATGAAATTACTATTTGTTAGAGAATTTAATCATATTATTTTTCTTGATGTTGGTTGTAAAGTTTCTTAATGCCTTTACTTGATAACTGGTAGCTATAGCAATTGTAGTGTCTCTTTCTGTAATAACAATCTCTACTGACTTTTTTTTTTTAGCACCTAACTGTTGACAAAGGTCTTTAAAAATCTCACTTGAAAAAAAAAAAGTACTTGATTCTTACAGCTATTATGTAAGGTGGTTAGAGCAGGTTTACTATCCAAACTTTACAAATGACAACACTGCAGCTCTGAGAGTTGAGACCTGTTTGAGGACACACAGTAGCTATGTCACGTTGGCAGGTGTAAGATGTGAACATCTAAGCACAGCATCTCGAGCTCTCCATAACACAGATACACAACCTTCCAAGCGCTTTGTTTCCCACACCCCCCTCTACCCTCCAATATCTGTCCTGTTGGTGACATTTTCTTGTGAGCCCATGCTGGTTTGGGGCCATACCATGCTCATCTATACAATGCCCATGAAGTTCGTGTGCAATTCAAATTAGTTTTACATTGTAAATTGCACACAAACTCTACGGATACCCTGTATAAACTCATCTATGTGATGCTAATTTCTGTTTATTGAAGAAGAATGTTAAGTATAATCTTTTGACAAAAATTCTACCTCTCCACTTCTCTCTCCTCTCATGGTTCTGCCCATCACTGCAAACATGGAAGACGCAGTATGGAGAGACTGGAGGGAGACACATATGAGGACGGAGGAGGAGAAGAGGTGCTTGGAAGGGAGGGGACCTGGCACTAGTGTCTGTGTTTTCTCACGCTTGTTCTCTCCCAGGAGTGGGAAGTTAGCCATGGACTTAAGGAGGTCTTTGAGAGGCTGCCGGACCACAGCAAGGAAAGGGAAGCAAATGAGCAAACGTCAACAGACCGTCCATGTGTGTTTCTGGGTAAACAGGGGGAGCTGGGAGTATCTATTCAAGGAAATTATTTTTTGTGATTCTTTTTCCCCCCACACAATGTGGGTAACCTGTGATGAATGTGGGAGGGGGAGGAAGCAAACACAGGCGAGTGTATGTGGCTAAGTGCTAGGCAGGTCACAGCCATGGAACAGGACGGCGGCCCCTGTGCCGTGTTTACGGCTTTCCATCTGTGCATATTCGTATGCATTAGAGAAAAGTCACTCAGACGGTGAGTACTGATGGATAGACTAATGTCAAGAAGCTATCTTAGCACAACCGCCCAAAAGCATTTAGTTTTCCACGGTTAATGACCACTAAACTTTGGACCAGCATCCCCCAGGGGAAAAAGTGCTCCTGGTCCCATCTGAAACCATCAGTGCAGAAAACACTCACATCTCTGTACCTTTTGTTTGAAAAGGGATAGACTTTCAGATACTGCTCTGTTCTCTGACAGAGGCTCTGTATCTCTCCTACTTGAATTTTAGGAATTGATGAGCGAACACAAACCCAATGTGAGCTATCATCATCACAACTCATCCCACTCAAGCAGATGGTCAGACTAAAACCCCTAAAGCTTGTTGCTGCAAAATCCTGGTAACAAGACAGTCATTCAATAAATGTTTATTGAGCATGGCCTCTGTGCAAGATACTGTAGCCATACCAGATTTCTTATTACTCAGTGTGCTGCTCCATATAATGAGAAGGTTGATTTTGCTGAATTTCTAATGAAGAAATGCCTCAAGTCTTACCTCAGTGGATGCCAGCTATCTGTTTGTGAGGAGCTAATTAGAATTGAATCTGATGGTAATTCTTTATATATTTTAGGTTATTTGGCCAGAGGAATTAAACTTAGTTTAAAAACTCTTTGCTCATTTGTACACCACCAACCACATGATTAGGCACTGCACTTAGGCACCTAGAGCTGTAGGCTTTAGGCGGTATTAGGGCAGAAGAATTTGACAGTAACAAAGGACTATTTTGCTGCAGGTTTCCTGATTAAATAACAGTGGCTAACATTTCTTGCACTTACTTTAGAATAGAGTCAGCCCCTACTACATCAAGTATCTCACACTGCACGGACCAAGATGAAGATGAGTTCCGATTACATAATTAAAACTATGACTACCAATGACGTCCTTCACAGAAATAGAAATAATAATTCTAAATATGTTTTTCTCAAGAGCAATTTCTTTCCAGATTAATATAAGGGTACATATGATTACATTGGGTAATCATACATAAGGTTACATTGGGTACATAAGGGTACCCAAGGGTACATAGATTACATTGTTTGCATTTGTTAGGTAAAGCACAAGTTGCAGGTGACCCCTTCACCTAGGAGGTGTGCCAAATCCTCACCCCTGCCCCCTTCTTGAATTTAAATGTGCTTTTCTCTCATGTGGGCATGTAGTTGTTTCTCAACTAGCTTCATATTGATATTGAACATCTTGGATACTTGCTTTCTATTCTTATGATACTTTACTTAGGAGGATGTTCTCCAAATCCTTCAAGTAAATACAAAAGACTTGAAGTTTTCACCCTTCTTTATGGCTGAATAGTATTCCATGGTATACACACAACACAGTTTATTTATCCATTCATGGGCTGATAGGCACTTGGGTTGTTTCCACATCTTTGTGATTGTGAATTGAGCTACAATAAACATTCAAGTGCAAATGTCCTTATGGTAAAATGATTTTTTTTCTTCTGGATAGGTACCTAGTAATGGGATTGCAGGATCAGATGGAAGGTCTATTTCAAGCTCTTTGAGGATTCTCCATATTAGTATTGGTTTGCAACCCCACCACCAGGGTATAAGTACTCCCTTCTCTCCATACCCATGCCAGCATCTGCAGCTTTGGGACTTTGTGATGTGGGGTATTCTTATTAGGGTTAGGTAATCTCTCAGGGTGGTTTTGATTTGCATTTCTCTGATGATTAGGGATGATGAGCATTTTTTTCATGTGTTTGTTAGCCATTTTTCTATCTTTCTGGGAGAAGTTTCTATTCATGTCTCTCATCCACAGATAAATGGGGCTGTTTGCTCTTTTCTTGTTGATTGGTTTGAAGTCTCTGTAGATCCTGTTAATTAGGCCTTTGTCATATCTGTAACATGTGCATATCTTCTCCCATTCTGAAGATTTGCTGTTTGCTTTAGCCCCTTAGCTGTGCTGAAGTTTTTTAGCTTGATCAGATCCCATTTATTTATTTTTGGTGTTGTTGCAATTGCCAATGAGGTCTTCTTCATAAAACCTTCTCCCAGGCCAATATTGTCAAGAGTTTTTCCCATACTTTCTTCCAGAGTTTTTATTATTTCTTGTCATAGATTTAAATCTTTTATCCAGTGCGAGTCAGTTTTTGTCAGTGATGAAAGGTGTGGGTCCAATTTCAGTCTTCTACATGTGGCTAACCAGTTCTCTCAGCATCATTTATTAAATAGTGATTCTTTTCTCCAGTGCATGGTTTATCAAAGATAAGATAATTATATGCAGTTGATTTCATCTCTAATTTCTCTATTCTGTTCCATAGATCTATGTCTTTATTTTTGTGCCAGTACCATGTTGTTTTGATCAATATAGACTTGTAGTATAACCTGAAGTCTGGTAGATTGATGCCTCAAGATTTTTTTTGGTTTCTTAGAATTGCATTGATTGTTTAGAGATTTTTCTGATTTCATAAGAAATGAAGAACTATTTTTTTCAAATTCTTCAAAGCATGGCATTGGTGCTTTAATGGGGATCACATTAAATCTGTAGAGCACTTTGGGGATTATTAACATTTTATCAATGTTGATTCTTCCCAGCCTTGAGCAAGGCATGTTCTTTAATTTGCTAATTTATTCTGCTATTTACTATCTCAGGGTTTCAAAGGTCTGTCTATTGAGATCCCTCACATTCTTTGTTAGGTATATTCCAAGGCATTTTATTTTCTTTGAAGCTACTGTGAAGGGAATTATGTTTTTTATTTAATTCTCAGCTTGACTATTGTTGGCCTATGTAAAGGCTACTTTTTTTGTGGACACTGATTTTATATCTCAAGATGTTATTGCAATTCTTGATCACTTCTTGGAATCTCATGGTTGAGTCCCTGGGGCTTTCTAGGATTTATAAGTAACCATAAAAGACCAAGAATAGTCAAAGCCATTCTGACGAAAAATGAACAAAACTGAAAAAATCCTATTACTTGACTTCAAATTATCTTATAGAGTTATAGTAACCAAAACAGCATTTTTCATGTGTTCGTTAGCCATTTTTGGCTGACATTTAAAAAAGACACATAGACAAATGAAACAGAATAGAGAACCCAGAAATAAATCCACACATCTACAGTGAACTCACTTTTGACAAAAATACCAAGAACATACATTGGAGAAAGGATAGTCTCTTTAATAAATAGTTCTGGAAAAACTGGATATCCATATGCAGAAGAATGAAACTAGATCCTTCTCTCTTTCCACATACAGCAATCAAACCAGAATGGATTAAAGATTTAAATCTAAGGCTCGAAACTATGAAACTACTAAAAGAAAACATTGGGGAAGTTCTCCAGGACATTGGTCTGGGCAAAGATTTCTTGAGCAATGCCCAAAAGCATAGAAAATCAAAGCAAAAATTAACAAATGGGATCAAATCAAGCTAAAAAGTTTCCACATAGCAAAGAAAACAATCAGCAAAATGAGGAGAATGGGAGATAATATTTGCTAATTGCCTATATGACAAGGGATTAATAATAAGAACATATAAGGGGTTAAATTCCACAGGGGGAAAAAATCAAATAATTCTATTAAAAATGGGCAAAATATCTGCATAGACATTTCTCAAAAGAAAACATACAAATGGCCAACAGGCACATGAAAAATGACCAACATCACTAATTATCAGAGAAATGCAAATTAAAAACTACAATGAGATGTAATCTCATTCCAGTTAAAATTGCTTTAATCTAAAAGACAGGTAAAAATGAATATTGGCAAGGATGTGGTGAAAGGGGAACCCTTGTACACTATTGGGGACAAAATTAGTCAACCCATTATGGAGAACAATATGGAGATTACTTAAAAAACTAAAAATAAAACTAACATATGATCCAGAAATCCTGCTGCTAGGCATATATTGTTTATTGCAACACTATTCACAATAGCCAAAATATGGAATTAACCTAAGTGTCTGTCAGCAAATGAATGGATAAAGAAAATGAGGTACCTATACACAATGGAATATTATTCAGCCATAAAGAGTATGAAATTCTATCATTTGCCACAAATGGATAGAACTGGACAACATTACGCTAGGTGAAATAAACCAGGCACAAAAAGAAAAATTTTACATATTCTCACACATATGTGGGAACTAAAAATTGAAATAACTGAACTCATGGAGATGGAGAGTAAAATGATGGTTGTTCCCAGAGGATGCGAAGGGTAGCCAGGAGATGGGGGTGTAAGTGGGAATGGTTAATAGATGCAAAAACACAGTTAGATAGAATGATAGATTGAGTATTTAATGGCGTAATAGTGTGCAGTCAACAATAATTTATTGTCTATTTAAAAATAACTAAAAGACTGGAGTTAGAATGTGCCTAACAGAAATGATAAATGCCTGAGGCATCAGATACCCGAATCACCCAGATTTGGTCATTGTACATTGTATGCCTGTGTCTAAATATCACATGTACCCCATAAATAAATATACCTATCATGTACTGATTAAAAATTAAAACAAAATAAAAGTGATATTATAGAGCATCATTCATGAAAAATCTAGAAAAAGTGAAGCTTGGGTGATACCGCTGTGTTTGTAAATGCCTAAGGAATCCTTCTCAGGGCAGCTTGACGAGAGGCTGAACTAGTAAGAGCACAACTTTTAGGCCAGCTAGCGTTGACTTTTTTCTGCTTTAGCTCTTGGGCAGTCTCTAAAACCATAAAGGTAAAGAAAACCCTTGATCCTGCAATTACTGAAGTGGAACTCTTTGGTGGCATGATAGAGAGAGGGTCTTGGAAAAGGGTACCTCTTTTTTCGCTTGAAAGAATATGCTAGCTCAGGAGGGGAAATGAGGCCATATACCAAGCAGGACTGTGCTGCTCAGCTCATGTTCCAAACAAGCCGTAGTTTATTAAACCTTCTTCAAAAATTTTTTTTTAAAGAAAGCCTACTGAAGTTTCCTGCAGAGACTTCAAAGTAAAAATCAGCATTAACTTCATCATATAATATAAAATTAACCTTCCTAAGCATCTTTTATCAACTTGTATGTATGTCTCACCTGCTAAATTTCTCTTTGCTCTCTCTCTTTAAAAACTCCAACCCAGACCAGGGCTGATTTCCTACCACATTCTGCTTCACTGCTCCCCCTCCTGACGCCTGTGCCATAAATTTTCTTTTACTTTTCCTAAAGTGGGGGAAATGTGTAGTGATAAAGCACCATTTTGCTTTAGGTCCCATCATTCCATGCATTTCCCCCCCTCAAATGCTATGTGGCACATTACTCTCCTGATCAAATATTTTATAACTCATCTTCTATAGCTTCTGGTCCTCATAGGATATTTATGGGGGGAAATTCTTCAAAGAGGAAAACTAAAGAAAACCGTATAAACTAATGCCTATCTGCAGAAGGTAGGACTCCTTATTTGTAATCCAAAGCCCTTTTCCCTAAAAATACCGTCAACTTATATGCATCTTGAGATGTCTAACACATTAGGAATTTGGAGAGGGCTAATGATGTAATGTTACATTTGTTTAAAGAGGAATTTAGCAATGCACTTTTAAATTTATTTTAAAATTCTTAGATATGCCTGCACATGCTAATAACGGCATACATATTTCACTATTTTCACAGGCTAGATTGAGGTAAAACTTGGCAGCCAGATAATAACTATTGTGAAGATTAGATGTGCAAAAAACTGCCCCCCCGCCCGACAGCTGAAATAGTAATAAAATTTAGGGAAGCAAATATAATGACTATAATTTAAACTTGTCTAAAAGAATACATAAATGTAAAACCTTAATAATAAAACCCTGCGAAATTAGGAAACAACAACAAAACAGGTAGACAGCTGCCACCATGCTGGGAAACAGAGTGAGAAGCAAACGTCGTAACCGTAGCCACCAGTCTAATTCAAACCTTCATTGCAATTGAAATATCCTTTAGAGTGCAGTAATTGACAAGCCATGAAGAATCTCCACTTTATTTCCTGGATTTCCATTTTCCACAGTGCCTTTCCACACAGCCGTAACAGCTGCAGGCAGTCTGCTGTTCTGGTCCTCACGCCAGCCTTGGTGTCTCGGAAGCATTCATTCCATTCCGCGGGGGGTGGGGCTTTTGTTAACACCTCAGCCCTCCACTCCACTTGGGCTGCTGCAGTTCTCTGTGGTCTCCTCTTGGGTGCTGAGCAAGAAACAGCTCTGGATACTGTCTTCAGATGCAGCCCCATGGGAACATTCTTTTGCCATGATGTCACTGTGACTACTGCTTAAGGCTAGCGTGACTCTAATGCTCACTGAATCCAGGGTAGCTCCCTTGTGTCAGTATTTGACAACTGTCTCTGTTCTTATGTCATCTCTTACCTATGCCAACATGTGGCACATGGAGCCATTCTGTTGACAAAGCAGCTCTCATCCCTTCCATAGATTTAATATCTATCCCAGGCAGCAGTTTGGTACAGCTGTTAGGATGTTGTTGGAATTCTTTGTCCATAAGAAGAGTGAAACCCACACCACATTATGCAATGTGTTTATGATATGGTCATTCCTTTGGATAATTATCAACATTAACATCGACAATACCCTGACTCTGACCTCAATGGACTTCAGACTGATGCAGTAAAACATGGGAAATGCAATCTCTGAAACAGCTTAAGTCCTGCTGGCATTCTCTGCTAAACTGGTATGTGTGTCCTTAGATAACACATTAATTGTAGGCATTCATCATGCATATTTCTAACTGTGAAATACCAGAACACAGGCCAATGTTATGACTTTTCTATCTGGAAACAGTTTGCAGGGGTGTGGCCTGCCCTATAGTAGTTAGTCTCCTGCCTCATGGGTTTAGTTGTTTATGCTTTCCGTAAAGCAGTTAGTTAAGAGATATGCTATCAGATTTTCAGGTTTGGGGGTTCCCTCTACGGCAGGGACACTATCTACCAGAGTTCTGACTTTGGGCTTGGTAATGTCTATCACATAGCACAAGAAGGACAGCCATGATGCTCTTGCCCTTTCTCCCCCACCAAGTTGTACAAAGAAATTTGCTTTGATAAAGTATAGCTCCTGGATATATGATACGTAAATAGAGGGTACTTATGTCCAGCAACTCAAGAAAAAGTCAGAGGCAAACAGTCCTGGAAAAAAATGGAATAGTACCAATTTCTGAAAATGCATTGGGGACCATCTATAGATTCCCCAGGAAATAGCCCCAAGGAGCTAGAATTTATCAGATATGTATATTTCATGTTAGTTCAACCATGCAAATAGTTTTTTTTAAGATACATAACCATACATGACCAAAAGCTAAATCAATAAAAGTTAAATTTTCATGTCCACATATACTAGTTTGTGATTATAGCATTCAGTCATTCAGTAAGCATCACTATGCAGGGTACCAACCATGGCAAGTACAGTAGTTCAAGTGGGAAAGCCCCCTAAGGAAACAAAGGGTCTTGATGTGACAAAATGTGGGCTGCACAAGCTTGTCCAGCTTGCCTGACTATACAAAGTTATCTACCTGCCAGAGCCATGAAGCTTCCCAGAGAAGACAGCATCTGGCACAAGAGCCGGAGCATAAAAGCCTAGCACTTATTAATGTTTAGGAGGTCCGGAGAGAGCTTGGCATGTGGTTCCACATGGTTAAAACATGTGGATGATTAATAGGAAAAAAGAAGCTCAAGTGCCAATCAAGCCATGAATGGATCAATAAATTGTGGTATATGTACACCATGGAATACTATGTGGCCCTAAAGAAGGATGGAGACTTTACCTCCTTCATGTTTACATGGATGGAGCTGGAACATATTCTTCTTAGCAAAGTATCTCAAGAATGGAAGAAAAAGTACCCAGTGTACTCAGCCCTACTATGAAACTAATTTATAGCTTTCATAGGAAAGCTATAACCCAATTATAGCCCAAGAATATGGGGAAAGGGGAGAGGTAGGGGAGGGGAGGGGGAAGGATGAGTGGAGGGAGGGTGATTGGTGGGACCACGCCTATGGTTCATCTTATGAGGGAACATGTGAAACTTTGTAAATGTAGAATATAAATGTCTTAACACAATAACTAAGAAAATGACATGAAGGCTATGTCATATTGATGAAAATATTTCAAATTGTATATAAAAACAGCACACTGTACCCCATGACTGTATCAATGTACACAGCTATGATTTAATAAAAAAAAAAAAAGTGAGAGATACAACAGATAAGGCAGTGTGTGGACAGATCTCAAAAGGATTTCCGTGCCATTTGTAGCCCATGGATTTGTAACTTTAAGTACCTTTTAGGTAATGGGGAGACAACAGTGGGGCATGGGGGTGGGGTGAGGACAATTTTAAGCATGGGCACACCATGCAATTAGCAACTAATGTATGTAGAAAGCTTATTATCCATTCAGTACTTTTCTTAGAACATTACTTGAATAAACATATTCAATCTTTACAACTATTTGTGAGGTAGGTACTTTTATCTCGCCATTAGAAAAATGAGGAAATTGGAGGCACCATAAGGTTAAGCAGCATTGACAAAGCCAGTGTGGGAGGGAGTCTGACTGCAGAGCACGTACCCTTCACCCAGACTCTGCACCACCTCTCAGAAGAGGATCTGGAAGGGAGCTCTAGAGACTATAAGAAATGGTCTGATAAAGAAAATACTAGACCCAGAGCCCTTTGCCTCTGACAGACCATACGTAGTGACTGGATAGGATGTAGTTCAGGCCAACTTTCCTTTGCTACTGATGAAAAAAACAACTGTCAGAAGTTAATTGTTAACTCATGAATATCCAAGATCTTGCTTGACAGGAATTGTAGAAAGCACTTGGTGATTCTCCCCAAAAGATGGACTAGCCTTTCAGGATCCTGAAGAAGAAAGGTGCAAAAGATGCACGAGTCTTTCAGGATCCTGAAGAAGAAACTACTTAAAACATTATTGCACTCTGGGGCACATGGGTAATGGAGCTCCTTTACTATAAACTCTTTGAAAACTTGGCGACACACATAGCTGGACAACAACATTGTCTGTTGTAACAAAAAAGCAAAAACTTGCTAATATGTACTGGAGTGAATTTGATGGGCATGAACATGACATTTATCTGTGTGTAACAGAATGAAATGATGAAGGGAAAAATGACTAGCATGTTCTAACAATTTATGGAATTTCTGTCAACGTTAAAACCAGTGATTTTCAGAGTGAGGCTCAGAGAAAGGGCTGTGTCCAACTTAAGCGTTGAGAGGAGATTTATACACAAATGATACAAAGAGAGCGGCCTCCTACCAGGCCGTATTCTGGAGGCCATCCCCACATGTAGGGTTGAGGCTGCAGTCACAGGGCAGTGTCAGGCAAGCTAGGCAAGTTTGCACAGCCCATGTTTTGTCACATTATGATCCTTTGTTTCCTTGAGTGGCTTTCCATTTGAACCACTGCACCTGCTAAGCTCAGCTTAATTTACTCAATCAACACAATGACATGTTCCAAAGTTTTGTTTTGGAGTTTTATTGTGCAGTAGTCTCTCCCTTATGATAAAACGGTGGCTAATGATTTCTAGAATTTTGTTTTGGAGCTATGATAACTTCCAGTTTGTGTGGCTAAACATTAAAAAAGAAAACCATACAACATAAAATCAAAGCCATATGTTAAAATTTTGTATTTTGGGAATGAGCCTATGTCACAGGCTCAGTTACAACACTTTTCATCTCTTTTTTTTTTTCCACCTTTCATCTCTTAACAAACAACCTCATTGTCTCTTCCCTTATTGGTCCTATTCTTCCACTTTATTTAGATGTTCTAAAAAATTATTTCTTGGAAATAAATTCTGCTTTACAAATAAAAAAGTAGGATGAGAAGAAAAATCTCTGCTCATGAGATGAGGCTACCGTTCATGTTCAGTTTAGTGTTTAGTGGAAAGGGCCAGGGACTTCGGGTGCAAGAACATGACAGACTCTGAGTGTCTCAAGCAATTTCATCTGTACAAGGGATTTTACAAAATAAACCTTAATTTTTCATGTGGGTGTGGGGTATTACTGACAGCGACAGAAATAGAGACAGATAGAGAGACAACAGTATGGTAAAAGGATAAAAGAAAAGGGCTTGAAGTAGGTGGAATATTGTGATAATGAGAAGGGGATGAATTCCAGGAATATTTTGATGGTGTAATTGTCAAGACTAAAGGACCACTTGAGCAAATTACATTAGTAGTGAGGGAAAGAGAAGAGTCAAGAAAACCTCTTGGTTTACCAGACAGATATTTTGAATCATGAAATTTCAAATCCCTAAACATAGAGACCTGATCAGAAAAGTTCTCTGTCCTCAAGAAACTCAATAGTAAAAATAGTCTAGGTAGGTAGTGATGTTATTGGCCAAGAAAAGGAGTTTGATTAGAGGGGTGAAAGGGAAAAACAGTCTGAAAAATAGCTATTAAAGCTAATGAGTTCAATTTTGAGCAGGAGTTTAAAGGGTCCCTGAAGTGGAGACATCTACCAAAATTTTGGCCAATAGGTTCACAGATCCAGAGCACTGGCCTCACAGGCATGCAGATGGTGGCTGAAATCTGATGAGTAGCTGAGATCATCTGAAGGGAACAGGTAAACAAGAAAGTCTAAGAAGGAAGCTTGAGTAAGAAGAAAGCTTGAGCAGCATTTCATGTACAGGAAGAGTAGCCAACAAAAGATGACGTTATGGAGAGGTCTGACAAAGGAGAGAAAATCTGGATTGAATAAATTATGAAGTTAAAGGGATGAGAGTGTTGTTTTCTGTAATTTCCTGTATTCTTAGAAGCAGCTATTGGACAATAAACTCTGTGGGTGCAATGCCCATGGCTTTATTGTTTATCTTGTCTTCACAATGACCAGCCCAAGGGGAAGTGCTTACTATATATTTTTGAATGACTTAATGAAGGACTAACTGGCCAACTAACTAACTAGACCCAAGGACTAACTGGAGCCAAGTAAGATACGGACTGGAAGGTATCTACTGGATTTGCAAATTAGTAGATCCCTGATAGCATGAGGAAAGTGCAGCAGCATAAGTGGCTAAAAGAGAGGAAACATCAGTATCACTGGCTTTTAAAATATTAGGAATATATTGGCTCAGTGCCTGTAGCTCAGCGACTAGGGCGCCAGCCACATACACTGAATCCAGTCCAGGCCTGCCAAACAACAATGACAACTATGACCAAAAAAATAGCCAAGTGTTGTGGTGGGCACCTATAGTTCCAGCTTCTTGGTAGGCTGAGACATAAGAACAGCTTAAGCCCTAGAGTTTGAGGTTGCTGTGAGCTGTGAAGCCAGAGCACTCTACTGTGGGCGACATAGTGAGACTCTGTCTCAAAAATAAATAAATAAATAAATAAATAACTTGGAAATATAAAGAATTGTTAGGATGGGCTTAGCAAACAATTTCTAGAAAATAACCTTTTTCTGACAAAACTCTTTTTAACTACAATGGAGTCACATTATATTAATTACTTGCTGATTGCCAGATGTATATGAAAATAGAATACAGAATAAAATAGTTATAATAAAAATATTATAAAACTAAAAAAAACCCAGGGTACTTATCCATCCATATAATGCCAAGTCATTTTAAAATCCTAAATAATACAATAAAGCAAATAAGCTCCAACTGTTGCTTAAG
The DNA here is from genome assembly GCA_963574575.1 of Galagoides demidoff. Classification (NCBI taxonomy): domain Eukaryota; kingdom Metazoa; phylum Chordata; class Mammalia; order Primates; family Galagidae; genus Galagoides; species Galagoides demidoff. Next base: position 20,968 of record CAUYQV010050007.1, on the reverse strand, counting down.
CTTCAAGGAGTTTAGGAACAAAACAGGCAAGACTGGTTTGCACTGTAGCTTCATGGACCAAATAGAAACCCACTCCACAAAGCTTCCCATGCTCCATGTTTGTGCTCCTTATTCACAGAAACTGAAACTAGTGAATAAAGGATTGGCTGATTGTCAAAAGTAAAATTGAATCAAATAAATCCTGGACTCTAGCTTGGACTTAAGAAAATTTGTTTCTAAACAAGCTCTTAGAAGCCCTGGAAAGCAATAAAATGAAAGGCAATTTGCTTAGACTAATGGAGCAGCCAAAGGAGGAGGGCGTGGAGAATGAGTGCTGTGTAATGGAGGGAAAGTTTCGTTTTGGAATTTTGTTGCGAAATAGTCTCTCCCTGATGATAAAACACTGGCTAACGACTTCGAGAATTTTCTGTTGGAGCCACGATAACTTTGAGTTTGTCTGACTGAACATTAAAACAGAAAACAATACAACATAAAATCAAAGCCATATGTTAAAATTTTGTATTTGGGGAAGTAGCCTATGTCACAAGCCCAATTAAAGTATCTTTCAATTAAAAAACAAAATAAAACAAAACAAAAAACTACTTTTTTATGGGCCATTTAGCGTAGACATTTAATGCTAAGTGTTAATTCAGCTCATGAAACATCTTGACAGCTTTTCTTTTTCCTTTCTTTCCCCTCTTATATAAGAGGTGATTTAATTTTCCTAATTAGAAAAGGTAAAAGAGGAAACACTAAGATTACTAGTGTTTACGTTAACACAGCCACCCTTAAGGGCTTGTACGTGGGTCCACATGGATCACCCACTTTTCTTTCAGGTCTTGCTGTCACAAATGCTCGCATCTGTGTTTATTTGATTATTATGAATATTAATAACTTTCAGGTCAAAGGCATTATCTCCTTCATTTTTGCCAGAGTCCTAGCATCATATTTCATACTTAATGCTCAATAAATATTGGTTAAAGAAATTATGATCTTTCAGGTGCTGAGCTGGAAAACTTTAGATAATTTAGTCTCATGAAATACACACTGGGAATCTAAATCACATTTATTATAACCTCATAAATGATTTTGTGATTTTCCGCTGAAAAAAAATTTTGGTAATGGTAGTCCAGGATAATCATATTGCTCCCTAATTCAAACAGTCAGAGTAAAACCTTATGTTCTTGATTATTCACATTAGATCAGGAAATGGAACTCGAATTCCTGGCTTTAAAGATGTCTCTGTGTCCCTAAGTTCCATTGGTTCTAGGGCTAAAATTCATACAAATTATCATGCAGATGGAAACCTGGGGATGCTGAAGGGGTAGCAGGCTGATACACAGCACCTAAAAGTGGTCTATGAACTTTTTGTTTCCAGTCTGGCCTGGGATTTGTGTTCAGAGAATCAATTTCCCTGCATGTTATCTAGCAATGCAGTAAGTAAAAAAGTAGAATTTCTACTTGATGCAATAGGAAAATAAGGTTTGGTAAATACCTGCTCCAATCTCATGTCTAGATATGATTCTATGTTAATTGTTGATTAAAGAATTGAGAGACACATTATGGATCAGGTTACTCATTTTCTTGTCCCCCCCCATAGTGAGATATTGATGAAAGAGAACAGACATTACATCTTACATCCAGAAAGATATTAAGAGGTGGTCCTGCTAATCAAATAGGAGAATATTTAAAATGCCTAGTATAGAACTGAAACTTAACAAGCAAGGCTATTTTCTTCATATATATACACACACACACATTCTATATATACATAATATTTAATATTATATATGTATGATATATTATCTCACCTGTTAAGTTAAAGTTAAATCTATACAAATCTCTATGTGTGCACCAGTATCCAACACACAGTAGGTGCTTGCAAAGTATTTGTAGAATTAAAGAATGAACGACTTAGATGTGATTCTTAAGCCAATCGAATATTTGACTAGACTTCTCATTGTTTAGCATCACTCATGCAGAACAACAGCCAAAAGAACTCAGAGATATGATGTAGAAAGAAGAACAAAGTGGCAGGCTGCGAGAAATTGCTGTCAGCAGATTGTGTTGTGTGACCACTCCCACAAAGAATCATACAATTTGACAGGTAGAGCTAGATGTGAAGTCAGCGTCCAGTGAATTTTGGTGATAATATGATGTTTCATATTTGGTAATAATATGATGTTTCTTATTTTTTACTGTCACATTGGAAAGGGGTTTCTTTTTACTTAAAATGGTCTTGGTTAGCCCTAAGACTGTAATTCACCGAACCTGTTCCTGGCCAGTGCTCACAGAGAACATAATTAGTCCCACAATGCATGCTTATGTGGGACCATGCTAAAGATTCAAGGAATTGGCTTAGTTTCCTAATTATTTTCCTCTTAACCTGAAATTTGAGGCCAAAATTTGATTTTTAAAAGAATTATAAGACAGGAAATCACTGAGAAGATACAATGTACAGCATCTAATCGGGGGTTGACTCCTTTCTCGTTTTCTAGCCTTTCTGAAATAGATGCAGCAGAGATTTCTCCTCCTACTGCCACTTATTCTTGGCACACATTTTTATTTCTGCACATATATTTTTTTTTTGTTTGGTTGTATCTTTTATGATAAGAAATCAAAGAGAAGTGGCAGGTTAGAGACATAACTTTCTGTTCTGGAGTCAATCTCCACTTGAAGGCCATTCACTAACATCAACCTAAAGATAGCAGGCTATTTATTTTACTGCTATGTTAACCAAGTCTTTTGGGTATCTGTGAAGCTTCACATAATATGTGATTTATATACAATGAAAATTCATGTATTAAACATATTCTGTATTAGAATACACACACATATACACACTAGTGCCTGGATCTGTGGTGATTTAATTCAATAGCAACTTCATTTTTAGGTAATTAAAAATTCAAATACATGAACAGAATAGTTCTATTATTTTCAAATAATAAAACTCTACTTTTCTATAAGGCAGGTTCTCACAATTTGGGAGGACGTTCTCAGTCCCCAGTCTCAGCTTATGGGTCTTTATTATATTCAATTAGAAGTGAGAATAAGACAAGGCACGAATGAATCAGAATGCAATCTGAATTTCATACTGTTATTGCCTAAGGACTGATTTTCAGGTGCTTGTTTGTTTAATGGGCACTGACTATTCATACAGGAATTATGTAGGCAGGCTATCTTGAAAATGTACTCCTCAGATTTTTTTCTAACCTAATCATGTATGTGAGCTGTAACTATTATAAGGTGCCATCCTTTGACATTTGAACAAGGTTTTTTTCGCAGTTAAGGAATTAAGGCAGCACAATAGTTCTGAAAAGTAGATATTACAATGATTATTTAATAGATGAAGAGACTGAGGCCCAGAGTGGCTTGATAATTTGCCTCAGATTTTAGAACTAGTCAAGAGCTGGATCTCCAATTCTGGTCCTGTGACTAATCCCTGTGTGTTTTCTGACTAGGCTGGCAGTAAGATACACAGTGTGAAAAGGAGAGTGCCTTTGTCAGTGACCACACCAGTCCTGCTGGCTCCTCCTCCTCTTTGTCTTTCTACCTTTATCCTTTTGATTAAAACCCTTCCTGAGACCTAAGGGTTAGGATGAAACTGGAAGAAAAGATTCAGTTTACCTAGTCTAGTTAGCAAATTTCCCTTTTTAATACATGGATCTCTATGTGTCTACATACATGAAATACTTTTTGCATTTTCAAAAAATTGTTTTCAAAATTTAAAATTATTTTCAAAAATTAAACTCTAATTCTACTTACAGGGATCTTCTACTTCCTTTGTTAAGTATATTCCTATGTATTTTGTTTTCTTTATTGCTACTGCAAAAGGTATTCTTTGATTTGATTCTCAGCTTGACTGTTGTGGGCATATATGAAAGCTACTGATTTGTGTACGTTGATTTTGTAACCTGAGACTTTGATGAATTTATTTATCAATTTCAGGAATCTCTTAGTTGAATCTTTTGGGCTCATGGATTGGCAGAAGCAACATTGTTAAAATGGCTATACTACCCAAAATGATTTATATATTCAATCCACTCCTATTAAAATACTAAAGCCCCTTTGTGTAGATCTAGAAAAAATAGCTAAATACTTCTTATGGAACCAGAAAAGATCCTGTATGGCCAATAAAACTTTATGTAATAAGAACAAAGTTGAACCCAAACTTCAACCCATACTACAAGGTTGTAGTAACCAAAGCAGTATGGTACTAACTAGCACAAAAACAGAGACATATGCCTATGCATCGAAACAGAGAAGCTAGAGATGAAATCATCCTCATGTTCTCATCTGACTTTTGACAAAAGAGATAAAAAAATACACTGGGGGAAAAAAATCCCTGTTCAATGAATGGAACAACTAATATGGCTGGAAAAACTAAATAGCCACATGTAAAAGAGTGAAAGAGGATCCACACTTCTCAGCACTCACAAAAACTAACTCATGATGGATAAAAGACTTAAGCTTAAGGTAGGAAACTATAGGAATCTTAAAAGAAAATGTCGGAAAAACTCTTATGGGTATCAGCCTACACAATGAATTCATGAAGAAGACCCCAAAAGCAATCACAGTAATAACAAAAACAAATAAATAGGACATGATCAAATTAAAAATATTCTGCACAGTCAAGGACACAATTAAAAAAGTGATTAGACAACCCATAGAATGAGAAAAATATTTGCATGCTGCACATCAAATAACGGAGTAAGAAACATCAGAATCTAGAAAGAACTCAAACATATCAGCAAGAAACAACCAAATAACCCCATTAAAAAGTGAGCAGAAGACATTAACAGAAAGTTAATCAATGGAGACATAGTAATGGCAAACAAACTCACAAAAAAATGCTCAATGTCTCTAATCATTAGGGAAATGCAAATCAAACCTACAATAAGGTACTACTTAACTCCAATAAGAATGGCTGTTATCCAAAATTCCCAAAACAACAGATGCTTGCATGGATGTGGACAGAAAGGGACTCTTATACCCTGTTGGTGAGACTGCAAACTAGTACAAACTTTATGAAAAATTACAAAGAAAAATTACATGGAGATACCTCAAAGAACTTAAAGCAGACCTACCACCTGATCCAGGAAACCAAAGGAAAAAGGTCATTTTATAAAAAGGATACCTGGACTTGAATATTTACAGAAGCACAATTTATAATTGCAAAGATATGGAAACAACCCAAGTGCCCACCAACCATGGATTAATAAAATGTGGTATAGGCAAACTGTGGAGTACTACTTAGCCATAAAGAAAAATGATGATCTAGTATCTTTTGTGACAACCTGTATGGAATGGAGACCATTCTTCTAAGCAGAATATCAGAGGAATGGAGAAACAAACACATATACTCAATGCCAGGTTGGAACTGATTAAGATATAAGTGCACATATGGAAGTAAATATCAATGAAAATTAAGCTGGAAGAGGGGGAGGAAGGGATGGGTAAATTCATACCGATTGGGTACAGAGCACAATTTGTGCAAAATCTAAGTATGTAAACAAAACACTATAAAAAAACTCTAAGTATGATTTTCATAAAACCATAATTGGATAAATTAAAATAAGCACATGAATTCTTATTATTAAAGGAATCACTTCAACATTCCCATCTTCAGTTAATGATAAGTTTAAAAATCTCTATAGAAATAATTTTTAATTAAAAGTATTTTAGAGAGGAGGTAAATTGTCAATCCTGGCCAAATCGACATCATATTTTCTCCAGCATGGCTATTAAAATGACTCAAGTAGGATTTTAATAATTATTAACTGATTAAGCAATTTAATGTTCATATTTGCTACCTTAATTAAAGTATAGAAATATTCAGGAAGGTGATCATTAGATTATTTAGTTGTTTGATCTTACATTTATGTGATGTCAGACAATGAGGTGGGTTTTGACCTAATATTTTCAATTTTTTAAACAACATATAATTTTATCCTGTTTCCACACAACAAAACATAATGGTAGCTTCCTAGCATCAAATAAAAAAAAAAAACAAACTCATGCAAGGTTCTCCTTTTTAGAGTGTGTTTGGTTGTTGAAGAATATATTTTTAAAGGTGCAAGATATCCTACAAATATCTAAATAAAATTAATTCAGGAAAAAAATACTTTAAAATCTCTGTAATAATTAGGTTTTTTTTTATAAATAGACAAGCCACATTTTTAATTTAATACCTATTACTGAAAATTATCTCACTTTTTTTTTAAAACTACAGATTCTTCTTTAGATATCTATCCATTATTTAGTACCATTTTACAATTGTTGCTAATTTTATATGTTAATGGTGATGAATTTTGTTGTGGGAATTTTAAAAATTAAGTTAGAAAAGGTTATTTAAATGTTTTGTGATACTCTAATGCAAAAAGAATGTTGTTTTATAAGGATACCAAGTACAACCAGCAGCTATCCTATTGCAATAGCATAAAATCGGTTTTGATACTTTGCCAGGGATATAATCAGGCCACTGTTAGTGAAAAACAACAGCACAGAATTTTTACCAACTCAGATTCAGTTTTCTACACTTACATATATGGTTTCTAAATTTGATAAATATAGAAATATTCTGAAATAAAACCTTCCTTTGGATCTTACTCTTTCAAAAGCAGTGAAACAAAGGACAACATTATAATTGAACAGAGTACATGTAAAAGAAGCAAACAAAAACACACCCCTCCAACAATGTAAGGAACCTCTCTCATAAGATTGATTAAGATGATCCCAGGCAGGATGGGCAAAAGAACCTCATGGAGGCACTGCAAAATGAGATTCTCACAGTGTGACAGAATGGCCCACTATCGTGGCAATTTGCTAAGGGTTTCTCTTTCTGAAGAGGAAGACACCCTCATTGACTTTCTAGTACACTCCCTTATATGCAGAGTTTAAATTAAACTCTTACTACTAATATTTCCACTTCTTGCATAGGTAAAGCCAAAATATGGAAAGGTACCTACCCTAGACTTGAAATGTCAGAATACAATTCTTACTGAAATCTGAAGAATGAGTAAGAATTAGTTAAGTGTGGCTGAAAAACAAAGGAAAATTGGAAAGCATTGAGTAGATAGACAAAATAGCTTATGAAAATATCAGGAGGTTATGAAAATGTGATCACTTGAATGAATAAGAATAAGCTTATAAGTAGTAATGACTACATGTAGAGTGGAAGAGAAAAAATGAAATACAGACTACAGAAGTAAAATAAGACCCAAATAGAACCTTGTAAAGAGGTAATAATATAATAGATTTTAGCCCAACCATATTGACAATTATATTAAATGTAAGTGGTCTAAATATATTAATTAAACAGTAGAGATTGTCATACCAGATAAAAAAAACAAGAGGCAATTAAAACTATCTACAAGAAGGCCATTTTAAATATAAATAAACAGATAGGTTATAAATTAAAATATAAAATAAATTTCATGGTAACACCAATCAAAAGAAAGCTGAAGTGATGTATGTACAATAATATGAATATATGTAATACCACTGAACTGTATATTTAAATAATTAAGGTGGTACGTTTTATGCTATATGCATTTTATTGCAATGAAATATATTATATATATATATAATACATATCTATATTAAAAATTTATACTTTTAGATGTTAACAGTAATTGTTTCTGGACAGTGAGTTTATGGCTGATTTTATCTTTCTATTTTTGATTATCTGTATTTTCTGATTATTATATACTTTTGTAATTGAAGTTTTGTTACTTATATAATGAAAAATAAATTAAAAAATTAAAAAACAGAAAGCTGGAGTGGCTACATTAAAAGTATGAGGAGAAGACTTTAGATCAAGGAAAAGAGAGAAACATTACATAATGATAAAGAGGACAATTCATCAAGATCTAAATATCCTAAATATATACATGATTAATACAGTTTCAAAATTCATGAAGCAAAAATTGATAGTATATAAAGGAGAAATATACAAGCATAATTTTTCTCTCAGAAAAAAAACACTTTTCTCTTAAAAAAACAGTAAGAATACAGAATTAAAAATGTAGAAAATTTAAATAACTTTACCAAATTTACCTAATTGAGAAACTTTAGAACTCCATACAAGAGCTAGAGTACACATTCTTTTCAAGTTGACATGGATTATTCACCAATATAGACCACATTCTCACCAATTAAATAAATCTCAACCATAGAAATAAACTAGAAATAACTAACAGAAAAATATCTGGAAAACAATCAAATATTTGGAGATTAAACAATATACTTGGTTTTTTTTTTGAGTCTGAGTTTCACTTTGTTGCCCTTAGTAGAGTGCTGTGCTGTCATAGCTCACAGCAAACTTAAACTCTTGGGCTCAAGTAATTCTCTTGTCTCAGTTTTTCATTTTTAGTTGAGATGGGTCTCACTTTTGCTTAGGCTGAGCAAAGCAAGCTCTAAATAATACAAGAATCAAAGATGTCACAAGGAAAATTAGAAAATATTTTGAATTGAATAAAAATGAAAATATAAGAAATACTAAAGAGAAATTCATAGCATCAATGCTTATCTAAGAAAGGTCTGTAATCAATGATACACATGTCTCTTCTAAGACATTAACACATAAATATTAAATTAAGTCCAGAGAGAAGGAAATAATGTGTATACCAATGCCCATGACAGACAAAACAGAAATCCATAAAACCAAAAAAAATTCCTTAAATATCAATAAATTTGATAAACCTCTAGTTAGGCTAATAAGGAAAAAGAGAAGATAAATATTAAGAATGAAAGGGAAGCCATTACTACAGATCCTACAGATATTTAAAAAATTATAATAAAGGAATGTTAAAAAGATAGAAAATGCCAATAAATTTGACAACTTATAAAAATCATAAATTCACAGAAAAACACAAACTACCAAACACTCAAAAGCTATGTAATCTGAACAGTCATATATCTATTAAACAAGTAGAGTTTATTTAAGAATTAATGTATACTTCTAAGCATGCATATATACTGTATGTACATATATATGCATATGTGTATATCTTTGTCTTTACTACCAAGAAATAACAGGTATTCTCTTTTATGTTAAAGATAATTTTAATCAAAAAATCTACTTATTATAATTTAAACTTATTGTCTTATAAACATTAAAAATTTTATTCTGGCTGAAGGTCAATATATCATATGTAAAAGCAATCAAGTTCTTTTCAGAGGAAAAAGAAAAGAATCTGTAGTCAAAATTATTCTAGGAGGCAACCTAGGAACTAGGTATCTTTAGTGGAAATTTCTAGCAAATATTTGTGCATAATATGATACCAGTTTATACAAACTCTCCAGAAAACAGTCTAGAAGGAAACATGTCCCCACTCATTTCCAGCATTGCTCCAATATCAAAGCTGCACTAAGAAATGGCAACAGAAAATACTTTCAAAACGTGGCAAATTGATTAAGTCATAGACAAAAAAGGTGTGTCATGATTAAGTGAGGGTAATTCTAAAAAATTAGAGGTAAAATTCCAACCTGACGATGGAACCTTGATAATTTGAACAAAGTATAAGGGTAAAACCATGAAATTATCTCAAAAATCAACACAGAACAATATTGTCAAAAGTCAATATCCATTCCTGACAAAAATGCTCAACAAACTAAGAACAGGAAATTTCCTGAAACTGATAAAGAATATCTTACAAAAATCTAAAGTTAATATCATACTTAATGGCAGAAGACTGAATGAATATTTCCCCCCAAGACGTGAGGACATTCAGTTGAACTATTTCAGCTCCACAGGGACGGTGGATATTCTAGCCAGTGTAACAAGGCAAGTAAAAGAAATAATAGGAATACAGGGGAAAGACAGAAGTATAATAGTGTTCATTTGCAGATGACATGATTTGTTTATACAGAAAGTCCCAAGGAATCTACCAAAAAAGCTATTAAAATTATTAACAAGTTAACAAAGTCACAAAGTAAAAAGTCAATACAGAAAAATTAGTTGCAATTCATTATTCAATGACAATAAACAATTGCCAATTAAAACTAAAAAAAAAAAATACCATTTATAATAGTATGAGAAAAAAATAGTTACAACATTAACAAAATGTTTTACTATAATGTCCTGCTGAGAGAAGTTAAAAAAATCTAAATAAATGAAGTAACATTACCATATTTGTAGCTTATAAGCACAAAATATATGATGTTAATTTTCCCCATATTGATTCACAGATTCAATGTAAACCAAGTCATAACTTTAGCTGATTTTTTCTGAGTTGGAAAAGTTGATTCCAAACTTTATATGAAAATGCAACTGATCTAGAATAGGCAAAACAAATTTGAAAAAGAAGTACAAATTCATACTACTTTAAGAGTTACTACGTGGATAAGGCCATAATGATCAAGATATTGTGGGCCTGGAGTCGGGATATATACCAATGGCACAAAATGAAGTGTCGATATGTATTTGTTGACTGATTTACAACAAAGTGGTCAAGGCAATCCAATGGGTGGAAGGAAAGTGCTGGAAAGGTTGGGCATTAACCTAACCATTATCTCACACCCTATTAAGAACAACAGACTAAAAAACACCTCGAAATATAATATAGATCTAAATATAAAAAGGAAACCAATAAAACTTTCAGCAAGAAATATAGGAAAATCCTTGTGACCTTGAGTTAGGCTAAAAATTCCTAAACTTGAAATCAAAGAATGACCCATAAAAGACAAAAAAAAAAAAAAAAAAAACACTCCAAGCACTGAATATAATCAAAATTTAACACTTCACCAAGGTTGTATCTGACAAATCATGTAAGACGGAATGAAAAACGGTCCTCGGAACTACTCTTTCAACTTCTTTCCCGCTACAAACACAAACCCCTTTCAGAAGTAGGAAGCTTGTAAATGTAAGAGAAGCCTTTAATTAACTTGGAAATTAAAAACGACTTTTATAAGGCAATCCCAGTAACAAGATACGCTCAGATGAGCACATAAACACATAATAATAAAGAACAAGAAGCTATTTCAGGTATGTCATTGACGAGGCAGCATTTACACGCCATTTAAAAGAAGCCAGAGCTAAAATGTGTTAATGCTATTAGTTAGATAAACAATAAAGTCAAAGCAGTAGGCCTTAATTCTATGTTTGATTATGTCTTTATTTAAATTGCAACACATATTGATTACAAAATGAGCAAAGGCTTAACAAAGAAAAGGCAACAGAACTTTGAAAAGCCTATCGCTCCATCAGTATGGCTGGGGACAGATCTTAATGATGGTCATTTCTGTGTCTTTGTGTACCTGGTCAATTGCTAATGCTCTTCAAATATTTTCTCAAGAATTACTGGCACCTCAACAAGAAAATTAACTTAAGAAAATTATCAGATACGAGGTTTTGGTACCCACAATATTCACATGAAAGTATATAAGTACAATTAAGTGCATCCTTTGGGGTTCCAGCTAAATCACTTAAAAAGCAGGCAACTGAAAGACTCAGAAAGACAAAAGAAAAATTGGGGAACTTTTTTAAAACTTTAATTTGTCATCTAAAGATTTTACTACAGAGGTTGTAGAAGAAGATGACTAAATTAAGAGATGACTTTTTTCTGAACTGTTAATATTGAAGAAAAACCAGTGCTAATGCAGCATTTTTTATGTATCAGGTACTACGCATATGAACTCATTTAGTCCTCATGCCATCCCTGAGTTAGGTGTTGTTATTATAATCTGCATTTTAAGCATAAAAATATAGAAGGTTAGGTAAATTGTCCCAAGTCCCGTTAGTAGAAACCATGGAGCCAGAATTCAAACTTAGGCCGTCTCTTTCTAGAATCTACTTTCTTAACCATTAAATAGCACTGATCAGAAAAAAATTTATATCCTAATCAATTAATTATGTAATGCCTTGTATATTGTTAATATTGACTACTTTTCACTGGCCCTGTTTCTTTATCAAATTTGCTTTAAGAATTGAGAAATTTCATAAAATTAAGGAAAAAAAACACTTTAATTTATTCTGATGAATTTTAGTGACTTGCAACTGTAGCATGTATTTATTCTTGCCGGCCACCCCCTCTTTCATTTTATTAATTTCCTACAGGAAATTGCAAGTTAATAGAAAAAGCAGCACTGGAACTGCTTCACATCCTATAGTTATTAATTAAAGCAAAGCCTGGTTCAGTAACTTTGGATACTAAAAATATAGAGTTAAACAAAGCTGACTGCCTCTTGAAATGAAATTTCGACTTCAATAGTCTGTCTAAAAAATTTATGCATTAAAATCCACATCTTCCCTTAAAGAAATTCTCCACAAAGTATTTAGTGAATAAACCAACTCAATATCTGACTGTTCCTCACTAAGACTTCAGAAGTAAAAGGAATCCAAGAAACACTAGAATAAATTACTGAACTTTTAAAGGCAGTTAGTCACATCATTCTACTATATTCCCATCTACAGGTTATTACCCACAATCAATAAAGTGAGAAACTGTATAAACTATCTTATTAATTTTATATAATGGTTAGTAAACTTTAAAATACTGTACTATAAAACTTTTAAATGTTTCTGATGGCTTTAGATCACACTGGATAATTTATCGTTTTATGTGGCATAAAGTGTTAGGTAAGTGGATACCATGCTGGGAAAATGCACATCATTTCTGAATGTAAAAATCTATCCCATTGTAGAATTTTCTTACATGATTTAAGGTTATTATTGGGATGATTTTTAGACTCTAGTTCTGGAAAAGTCCCTACCTGATGAATAAGGCTTATATGTCTTCAAGTCAAACAGGCTGCCTGTGTGTACTTACGTCAGCCCCGACCCTGCCAACTGCTGAGAAACCAGGACTCTGCCAAGCTAAAGCTGCTTTTTGGTTCTGGTACATCAAACTAAGCTCCCTGAGACCCTCTCACCAAACTCTTAGCACAGCACAGTTCAGTGGGCGATGCTGTAACAGAATGAAGCAAATGGAAAGAAATAGTGAGAAGTCCGTGTTTGATCCAATATAACTAAGACGTGAGTGGTAGAAAGGTCTAACTTCTCCTCCCATTATTTTTATGAGGGTCTAACTTATCTTCCCATTGTTTTATGTATTTATGAAAACTTATCACTAAAAATTATAAATAGGGAATATATAAAAATTAAAAATAAAGAGCAGAAACAGAATGGACCTGCAGAAGTAAGTAACTCCAAGATGTAAAAAGAAAGAAAAAGTCATGGCATTGTTTTAAAAAAAAGGAGCATCTTGAAACCGAGACAATTTGCTTTCACAGGTGAGTGAAGCATGTCAGTTCAACTATATGTCTTCTTTTGGGATTGGCAAAATTTCTTATAGTCAAGACATAACTAATAGGACTATAAAAAAGAACGCATTGGATTGTTGGGCTAAATAAGAAAGGGGTATCTTTTTCTATCATTCGAAAAGAGATGGGGAATGTTTGGGTGTGGAATGTGTACTCCTTGAAAAACACCTCCCAGATTTATGTATTTCTTTGGAGGCATAGGGCATTGAACTCTATTCTTACCCACCTAAAACAGGCATATAACACATGTATACAGTTTGCAAATTATTCCTTAGATTTGATATATACATTATTTGACTACCCTATGAAGTAAATTATAGACCAAACAATAACCTGCAGGTAGACCAATCTTCTTTAAAATTGAGAAACATTCCCAAGAAGTTACAGACAATAAATTCTTTGCACACTTGAATAATATTTTCAAGATGACTCCCCTGTAATCTTAATATGTTTCCCACTTACGAGAGGTATAGGAGGAAGGGAATCCACTTCCACTTCATGGTATCGCAACCCATTCCAAAGCCCTGGCTTCTGTTTTAAGGTTCTTTGAGCCTTTGTTGTTTGCTTTCCCAGGTGAGTGAAGCGTGCCAGAACAACTACAGAATGTCCTCCTATGTGTGTGCCTGTCAGTTCAGGCTGCCACAACAAATTAGCATAGACATCATGGCTTAAACTATAAACATTTATTTCTCACAGTTCAGGAGACTGAAAAATCCAAGATCAAGGCACTGGAAGATTCTGTGTCTGATGAGAACATTCTTTCCAGTTTGCGGATGGCTACCTTCTCATTGTATCCTCACAAAGCAAAGAGTAAAGAACAGTAGCAAGTGCTGTGTCTGTTCTAGTGAGGGCACTAATCATATTTTTATGAGGGCTTCACCCTTATGACCTAATCGCCTCCCAGAGGCCCCAATTCCTAATACCATCACATTGAGGGTTAGAATTTTGACATATAAATTTCAGTGGGACACAAACATTCAGGCCATAATAGCATGAAATCAAGTATTTCACGTGTCCTGGGGAGATGTTAGTGAAATGAATAATCAAGACAAGTAAATTTAAAAGTCAATGCATCAACGCGGTTAGTGCCCTAATTAGGGAGTAGCAGACCAACTTGGATTTTAGTCCTTGACGCTTTTTATTTGCCAATTGTCTTGGACCAGTTATTTAACCTCTCCAAAGATAGTTTCATTCCTTTCTGGGGTAATGATAACAACAGTTCTTGTAAGAATTAAAGAAGATAATCATGTGACACGCTCACCACAGTACCTGGTTTATCATAAAAACTAATTAAATGCCAGCTATCTGAGCCAGAAGCCTTCAAAATACAAACAATTACTAATTACCCAAAAAAGCACTTCCTAATTCACAGACATTTCATGACCTTATGCTTATTGGTCAGGCCATGGCCCCAACTACTAAGATAACCATAATTTGAAAAAGGATATAAAACTGGACTAAGTGAATATGTATATACCAAAGTATATGTGTTTTGACATTGCTGCTAAAAGAGTCTGCTCATATGTTAGTAATTATGGTTAAGATTCCCATAAAATAGAAAGGGCATGGAAAAGTGGTCTAATGGTGGGAATTTCACTGGGATTCAATTTATAGTAAAGTATGGACCTACCCAGAAAGATGTACAAAAAGCCCATTTGTTCCTGAAAGGTCACATAAAATCATAAATATTGTTTATGTAGCAATATAGTCCTCACTTGTATTTCAGAAATGAGTTAGTTCACCTCTTTTTTTAAATGATTGTTGGTAGATTTGTGTGATTACACCATATTATATCTTCCAGGAAAAAAAAAAGATACACCATTTAGAAATATTATTAGCATATAAATTTTATTGTATGAGGATTAGGACCAACGTAATCTCACCAAATTAATTTAGGTAAGTATACCAGGTAAATAAATCCACACCCTTTTACTTGCAAAAAGCATTCTAAGCAATTTCAAGTCATTAAAAATACTTTCAGCTGCAGCATTTTGCCTTTTAGTATGGTCTAAACGGTTACACGACAGCATTGCTACTACTGGCTAGATGGCTTTTATTATATCCTCTTTGCAGCAGCATTTGAGAACGCTATGAAGAAAATGAAAATGAGTAATTTTTGAACAAGTCTCCTAAAGCAGTTAAATAAAAAATGGCATAAATGTTGGTGTTGTAAATTCTAATTTTATATGTTCTTTTTGCCCGGCATTCAATGGGAGATGAACCCTTAATAAAAGAATATATAAAAAACAGGTAACAAATTGCAAAGGAGTAAAGGAGTCCCTAGATAGTGTTCTGGAAAACTTTCACTAATTTATATGATTTGCTGACTTATGAACTAGCTTTATGGGCTTCTGACTTAATTTCTCTTAAGTTAACAAATGTCTCATATAGATGAATGTCATTATGTTCCGTATCTATTTAGATTAAAAGCCACGTCCCAGAAGGCAAGAGACAGTCAATTACTTTTATTTTATACTGTTATTATAAAATATTGCTGTTTTTAAAATGTACTTCTGGAGAATGAGAATTGTTCACCAACATATTTTGAAGTGAATTTTAGGTGTCTAAATGCCAGAGAGGAAAATAATGTAATCTCAAACTATAACTTCAAAAGAATTGTATTTATAATGATTTTGTAATTTTTTCCACTAAGTGTTCCCTGACAAAATGATTAATTCTTTTTTCCATTTCTGTGCCTACTATTGTAAGCGTTTGACAGTTGGTATACCTTCTTTTCAGAGTGAGGTATGATGAATTTACAGGTTTTATAAGTTAAAGCTGAGACGCTTCTCTTTTCCAGGCAGAATCAGACCTTTAGTTTGATTTTACAAGCTTGAGAGCAAATGGCTTCAATCACTTGCATGTTGAATGGGGACAACATGCCCAAAATATCAACAAAATCAGCTTTTTATAACCTATTCATAAGACAAAGCTGAGTTCATTATTCACCTCCACATGGTCTTAGTAGTCCCTGGGAAGGTGGAAGACAAACGCAGGATATTTAAGAGAATTTGGGTTGGCAGGAATGAGGATTCTGGTTTCAGGCAGATCTTTAATTAAGGGAGGGTTTGACAGCACTGGTTAAGGAACTATGTAATAATTTAGGACTGGTGGACATACAAGGTGAGGCTTTCACAGTGAATGTTGGAGCATAAATAGCCATCTGATGCTATCTACTGAAAGTTGGACTGGTCAATAATCCTTTAAATGAAAAATTTTCAAAAAGTTCCCGAGAGGGACAAGAAAGTTACTTTCAATTTTCTTCTTCCTTGGCAAGAGTTTCTTGGAATGGTTTAACAAAATTATGTTGATGAAGACAGTAGCACAGTAAAGTCATATTAATAAAAACAGCTAAAAAGTCAAGTCACATTAACAGAGACACTAAGTTGTGTGGATATAAATCATCCTGGCTCCTGACCGACATAGACCAGGTGTAATATCCCCTATCCACAAGTTAAATAATTAAAGAGTTTAGATTTAAAATGAACAATGGCTAACCATGCAATTTTCATTTCAAAGATAGTAATACCACAATGTTTTTATTGTAATTAAAGGGCAGCATGGTTTACTAAACACAATTGGAAGCAGAATAATTCACTGAAATTTCAGAACCTTTTACACTATTAAAGATTTATTTCTTCCTTCCTCTTACTGATTTTTCCTTTCTTGCTCCCCTTATTTATTTCCTCCATGACAAGGCACCTTACCCCACCTTAAGGTTTTTCAAGTGGCCATAAAGACTGAAGTTCCTATAGGACTCATATTTCCTCAAGGTTAAAACAAGCAATCATTTAAAGTCAGATGAGACAGGGGGTTAACTACCCTACCATTAGCAAGAGGTCTGAGCCACTAACTGATGGAAAATACAGGATGTTAAAGCAAGAGAGGAAAGGTTACCCTTACCAGGGATAAAATACCATTGTAGGACTACTGATGGGCAAGCCTTGTGTTGAAGTGCAGATAATGACCAAGAAACAAAAACTCCTCTGTGTGTGCCAACAACTGGAGAATGGGAATGTGAAACTGCCTCTGAAGGCAGGTCTGGGCAAAGTTCTTTTGCTTATTTATTTACAGAGAGCAAAACATCACAGTCTTACTCTGCATGAGGTGCTACAATAAAAAGTCACAGACTGGGTGGCTTAGACAACAGGCATCTGTGTCTCACAGCTCTGGAGGCTGGGGAGTCTGAGATTATGGTGCCTGCATGGCTGGGTTCTGCTGAATGTCCTCTTGGCTGGCATAGGGCTGTCGTCTTGGCTGGGTCCTCACTCCGCAGAGAGGGAGAGCATTCTCACCCTCCTGACCTCATCTAAACCTGATCACGTCTGTAAGGCCCACTTCTTAATACCATAACACTGGGGGTTAGGACTTCAATTGATGATTCTGGAAGGCCACATTCAGTCCCTGGTGGGAATCTCTGAGTGGGAGACAAGCAGCTGAAGGAGCTGAGGCAAAGACGAATCTGGACACCTCTCTTTCCTGGGCAGAATCAGACTGAAGTTGAGAAAACAGATGGCAACGTACTTCATTTACTTCTTTCTTCTGTCCTAAACATATCTTTCTCCCCTTTTCTTATTACTTCTTTCCCTACTCCCCCTCTCTGTTCTCTCTTTCCTTTATTTGATCATTAAATTTGAAGAAGAGTAGAATTATGAGAACATGGGCATTAAAAGTAAAACAGGCCTGAATTCAATTTTTAAGTCTACCATTTCTCCATATAATCTTGAGCAAGAGACTTTTCAGCTCAGCGCCTGTGGCTCAATCAGCTAAGGCGCCAGCCACGTACACCTAAGGTGGCAGGTTCGAATCCCCAGCCCGGGCCCGCCAAAACAACAATGATGGCTGCAACCAAAAAATGGCCGGGTGTTTTGGCGGGCGCCTGTGGTCCCAGCTACTTGGGAGGCTGAGGCAGGAGACTCGCTTGAGCCCAGGAGTTGGAGGTTGCTGTGAGCTGTGATGCCATGGCACTCTACCCAGGGGGATAGCTTAAGGCTCTGTCTCAAAAAAAATAAAAATAAAAAATAAAAAAAATAAAAATATTCCACTTCCTTCTAGCCCTAATACCAAGTATCCAAGGCCCCCAGTCACTTTTCTAAGCTTTTTCCTTCATAAGGCTTCTTGTAAAGGAAAGATGAAAACTGTTAAGGAATAGACCAGAAGGAAAGAAGGCAGGAGAGTGGAGGAGGGAGGGAGGCAGGGCACCTCTGGAGGGGAGCCTCGCCCTTTTCTGGGCTGCAGAAAACCACACTCTTGCTGGGCACGATGGCTCACGTGGATTAAGTACCTGTAATCCCAGCATTTTGGAGGCTGAGGCAGGTGGATTGTCTGACCTCACAGGTTCAAGACCAGCCTGAGCAAGAGCAAGACCCCATCTCTGAAAAGAATAGCCAGGCACTGTGGTGGGCATCTGTAGTCCAAGCTATTTGGGAAGCTAAGGCAAGAGAATCGCTTAAGTCCAAGAGTTTGAGGTTGCTGTGAGCTATGACTCCATAGCACTCAAGAAGGGGCAATAAAGTGAGACTCTGCCTCAAAAAAAGAAAGGGAAAGGGAAGGAAGGGAAAGGAAAGGAAAGGACAAAGGGAAAGGAAGGGAAAGAAAAAGGGAAGGGAAGGGAAGGGAAAGGAAAACCACAGTCTTTCCACACACTTGGTTCAACTGTGTGACCATGCAGTTCAGTGTTTATACCTGTGTAAGACTTTCACACAAACTGACAATCACAAATGAAGAGGAAGACTATTGTTTAACCCACGATCTATCTGCTCCACTGCCTTTGGTGGCAGTGGTTGCCCAGGCCTATGCCAATGTTCCTTGGGATTCTGAAAACTGGAATTTGTAGCTATTTAAAGAATGACTGTGCTGGGTGGCACCTGTGGCTCAGTGGGTAGGGTGCTGGCCCCATATACCAAGGGTGGAGGGTTCAAACCTGGCCCTGGCCAAACTGCAACAAAAAAATAGCCGGGCGTTGTGGCAGGCACCTGTAGTCCCAGCTACTCAGGAGGCTGAGGCAATAGAATCACCTAAGCCCAGGAGTTGGAGGTTGCTGTGAGCTGTGTGACACCACAGCACTCTACAGGACTCTGCCGAGGGTGATAAAGTCTCCACACACACAAAAAAGGACTGTGCCAAGCCTACCCCTAGACAAGTCTTAGGAGTAAGAAGAGAATTTAGAAAACCTCCCACCCTTAGTCATCCAAAATCTTATTCCCTAAGTGAGAGATCTTATGGGAAATAGGGAAAGGGAAAAGGAAGACATCAGTGTTTGGGGAGTGCCTCCCCCACTGGCCAGCCCACCTCTCCCACCACCTGCATTCTTGGAGTGATTTCTCTGACCAGAGGAGTCTCCTCCTGCCCTTCCTCCATACCATACCCCAAACCTGCCCTGCCTCTGGCTGCAGTCAGGCAACACAGAAGAGCCCCAAGAGATGGTCTGCTACCTCCTCTCAGGAGTGCTGGGTTGTCCAGAGAGGTCACTTCAGACCTCTGGCTTCGGTTCCCAGACCTCCTCCCACTAATCTGCCCTCCTACCCACCTTCTTCTTATAAATCAGATAGCACTAGAGATAACCATCTGGACAATTGCTTTCCTGAAGCTTTTTCTTAAGGAAATGTATCAGAGCAGGCAGTCAGGGGTCATTAGCCTCATCCTCCTCCCTTCCTCCCATAGGGCCAGGAGTCAGGCTCTGCCACTCCACCCACCCCACAGCCACCTACTCTTCTGTTTGTCCTACCTACCACGAGCCAGGCCCAGGGTTCCCAGGCATGGGCAAGCAGGAGGTAGATCCCTGAGTGAACAGTGTACACCAGAGCCTTCCAGAAAACTGGGAATGAGGAACCACATCTTCCAAAGGGCCCTCTCACCTGGGCCCTCACCCTCCCCTGAGTTCTTATTGTCTCCTCCTGGGCTGACTCATCATTGAACAACCAGGAGACTCCTACCCCGCCTGCCCACCTCAGCACAGCTTGCTGACTTCTCCAAAAGCCCAAATTGCCCTGACTTCATGCCCCAGGATCTCAGCCACTCCAGCCCCACCCTCCCACCCACAAGGGACCCACCCCCCACCTGCCCAGGCTCCTTCAACTCACCCCTTCAAGTCCCTGAACACCTGCCACACCTTCCAAAGCTCACCTTCTCTTCCCTCCCCTGGTGGGCTTGAGTCTTACACTGCTTCCAAATGCTGGGACGCATCCCTGGACTCCTGTCCCTACTCAGCACTGTTCTCTCCAGAGCCTGGCCTAACTTTGGCAGTGTATGCATCCCTTCCATTTCCTCCAATTCACTCTATCACTTATTCACCATTCATCTGCTTATTCATTCATTGACTCTTGTTCAGTAATGCATTTCTTCTCTCATTCATTCCCTTCTTATGTTGTTCATTTTCCCCCACTGCCTTCAATATACAGGGAAGTTATGATCTAAATTGGGCTGGTAATACTATCTCTATTTGTAAGGTTTTTTCAAAAGAATCTTTCGGCTCGGGGCCCAATCGGCTAGGGCGCCAGCCACGTACACCTAAGGTGGCAGGTTCGAATCCCCAGCCTGGGCCTGCCAAACAACAATGATGGCTGCAACCAAAAAATGGCTGGGTGTTGTGGCGGGCGCCTGTGGTCCCAGCTACTTGGGAGGCGGAGGTAGAAGACTCGCTTGAGCCCAGGAGTTGGAGGTTGCTATGAGCTGTGATGCCATGGCACTCTACCCAGGGGGATAGCTTGAGGCTCCGTCTCAAAAA
>CAUYQV010050006.1:0-18206 GCA_963574575.1 Galagoides demidoff | reverse complement strand
CCCCTGGGTAGAGTGCCATGGCATCACAGCTCATAGCAACCACCAACTCCTGGGCTCAAGCGAGTCTCCTGCCTCAGCCTCCCAAGTAGCTGGGACCACAGGCACCTGCCACAATGCCCGGCCATTTTTTGGTTGCAGCAGGCCCGGGCTGGGGATGCGAACCCGCCGCCTTAGGTGTACGTGGCTGGCGCCCTAGCCAATTGAGCCACAGGCGCCGAGCCTGGACTATGATTTTCTAAAAGCACATACATGTTTTACATAATTCCAAAATTAGAATTCTTATAATGACATAATACTTGGCTTTTAGCCTCATACAATAAAATTTTCCATGCTGCCTTATACTGCTTTTCCCAATTATCACCTTAAAAGCTATTAATATTTTGAGCAAAATAACCGTAATTTCATTAGCACTCCCCTATACTAGACATTTACATTATTTCCAGTTTTTCATTCTTTTAAAAATATTAAAATGGGGGCAGGTGCAGTACTCAACCCTGTAATCACAGTTCTTCGGGAGGATAAGGTAGGAGGTTCGTTTGAGGCCAAGAGTTTAAGACCAGCCTGGGCAACATAGCAAGATGCCATCTTTAAAAAAAAAATTAAAAATTTCTTGGGTGGGATGGCACATGCCTATAGTCCCAGCTATTCATGAGGCTGAGGTGGGAGGACTGCTTGAGCTCAGGAATTTGAAGCTACAGTGAACTATGATCATACCACCGCATTCCAGGTTGGATAACAGAGTAAAACCCTGTCTCAAAGAAAATAAAGTTCTGTATCAACAACCAAAAGAAAACTGGTGAGGCTAAAAGATGGGTATCATAGTAGTTTTACATTTATACTGCCAAACTGCTTTCCAGAAAGTTCTATGCTGACACAGAACACGAACACCAGCAGGGTCTGAGGATATCAGCTCTGCATTCATTTCCCTGGCATGTGCATGAGCAGGTTTAAGGTAGTGAGTTTGTGGGTAATGTTTTCCTCATTGTCTTATTTCTTTTATTATTCAACATTTCCATCCTTCCTAGCAGCTAGGGTGCAGGGGACTTAGATTCTGCCAAGCAAACGCACCCATGTGAGACTCATAAGCAAAAGAATGTAACAGTTTTATCAATCCAGAAATTTTCTCAAGGATAAAAATGAAATGTGAAAATCTTAGGATTTTGGAGGAACCATATTGTAGATATAACAATCCCTTAGGGACCACTTTTATAAATAGTTTAATAGGCAATTGCCTAGGTGCTATATTCAAAAGGTTCCTTTGATTAAGCCCCAAAGGGGCTTCCTCCATAGCTTATGTCTTTAATCCCTGTTAAAACGCCAAAGGGAAACTTGCTTTACTTATAACATTATGTAAGTAAACCAAGTATTCTTTTAAAGTCAAAAACTCATAGGCTCTCTAGAAACCTATGTCAGAAACATAAAGGAAAATGTTTGACTATAATTACACCTGCTGTAATTAATCAATCATTTGGCAAATATGATATTTTCTTAAGACAAAATTGAGAAAATATTTATATTTGTCAAGTGATTAATAGCTCCTGGCTTCCCTAGTGATTTCTTCCTTGATTCACAGGACACTTCAAAGGTGTGGCAGCTGCCCCTGGGTAGCCCCAGTGACCCCACCTCCTGGTATTCACACTTTTGTGAGGAACCCCCCCACCACTGTACCAGGGTTGGTCTGTGTAACCAACAGAATAAAAGAGATGGCACGTCACTTCTCAGAGTGGGTTCCAAAGGACACTGTGGACTCTGTCTTGCTCATTTTCTCTTTCTGATCACTAAGTTGCCCTGTTGAGAGAAACCCTTGAGGGAGAGGCCCAGGGAGGAAAAAAAAAAGGTCCCCAGCCAATAGCCAGAAAGGAACAGAGGCCTCCTGCTGAAAGTTACAGGCCACATGCATGAGCTTGAAAGCAGATTCTCCAGCCCTCACAAAGCTTTGGCTGTCCTAGTTAAGTCTTAATCATAAGCTGAAGGATCCTTAGTTAGGACCACCCAGAAATCTGCTCCTGAACTTCTATCCCACAGGAACTGTGAAATACAGTCAAACGATGCTTAACCATGGTGATACATTCTAGGAAATGTGTTGTTAGGCAATTTTCATCATCATGGAACATCACAGAATGCACTCACACAAACCTCTGTGTGTAGTTAAACATAGCTAAACACAGAGAAGGTAAAGTAAAGATATGGTATTAAGCTCCCATGGGGCTGCCGTTATCTATACAGCCCATCATTGACCAAAAGGTCAGCAGGTAACGCTTAAGTTTAATTTTTTAAGACACTAGCCACTAAGCTTTGAGGTAATTTGTTATACAGCAGCAGATAACTAATAACTAATTTAAGCACCTGGTGAGGTGGTTCATGCCTATAATCCTAGTACTCTGGGAAGCTGAGGCAGAAGGATCACTTGAGCTCAGGAATTTGAGACCAGCCTGAGCAAGAGGATATTTTGTCTCTATTAAACATAGAAAAATTAGCTGGGCATTGTGGTAAGCACGCACTCCCAGCTACTCGGGAAGCTGAGGCAAGAGGACTGTTTGAGCCCAAGATCTTGTGTGAGGTTGCTGTGAGTTACGACACCATGGCACTCTACCCAGGGTAACAGAGTGAGTCTGTCTAAAACCAGATAAATAAAAAACCTAATATAAGTGTGTTGTTTAATTTCCAAACATCTGGAGGATCTTCTAGGTTTATTGCTAGATTTATGTTTTTCACCAAATTCCTTCATTATAGAACCTTTTTTTTTTTTTTTGGCCCAATTTCCTCACCTTCCTCTTCTTCTCTAACTCCTATTAGGTATCTGTTAGAGCTGATGTTGTCACACAGGTCTCTGAATCTGCTCCTCTCTTCCTTTTCTTTTCTCTCTGTGACTCTCCACTCCCTCACACCTTCTCTACCCATGCCCTGATGTCTTTCCTCCACCCTGCCTTGCATTCATTTAGATTTGATGTCACCTTCATTCTGTCTTTCTCTTAGGCCTACATGTTTTTTTCTTTTCTTTGCCTTGGTTGACAACTCTTCTCTTTCACTTAAAAAACCATTATGCAGAATTTAATCCAGTTTATTTTCCCCTGTTCTTTAGTGAAAAACCTAATTTTTTAAATTTAAAAATAGTAGGGAATTAACATTCATTGTTTAGCGTGATCACATAGAATGGTTCTTAAATAATTTTTTATATCTGGTATAACTGGTGACATCATTTATATGACCAATTAAAACATTTAGCAATTCTTCTAAGTAAGCAAAAACCAACTGGAAGAATGTTTTGTTGGTCTCGACCAGAAACCAGAATTTAGCCTGTGTTTTGACTATGGAAATATATTTAATCCCTTCACTACAGTATTAATACTCACACTGTTAACCTGGTTTCACATGGTAAAAAAAGAACAAAACTCCAGTGGGTTTGTTGATTAAATCTGAAAACATTTGTCCTCTCAAAATAAGATATTAATCATCTGGGGTTCATTGTTTTATTTCAAGCATAAGCACTAATGTGAACACATTAAATACTGAATTCACAATTTATCAACCAAACCAAGCAGTAAGCAGTTTTATATTCTTTTCCAGCTTTTCTGTTCCATTTGGTTGGTATCAGAATGTCTACAACTTTGCAGAAATAAGCCTGCTAGGAACTCCCTAACACTGTGCTTATTACCCATCAAGGAGTTAGGCATCTCCTTGAGAATCTGATAAAAGCTGCAGACTCTCTACCTAGGAAATTGCAAATACATATTGTGCAAACAATTTCAGGTAGCTCATTAATGACCCAAAGCCCTTGTATGAAGCCCCAGTGAGGAAGTCCTTGCCCTAAGACAGGGGTCCTCAAACTTCTTAAACAGGAGGCCAGTTCACTGTCCCTCAGACAGTTGGAGGGCTGGACTGTGGGCCCCAGGACGAGTTGGGTGCTAAGCAGGACAGGCAGTGGTGGCAAAAACACCCGGCAGGCCAGATAAATGTCCTAGACGGGCTGCATGTGGCCCACAGGCTGAAGTTTGAGGACACCTGCTCTAAGAGTTCGGAACTGTGGTGTTGATGGAGGCTCACACATCTCTTGAGTACGTTTTCTTACCATTGCTCTCGCTTCCTCCTGGATGGACGGAATAGAAAGGATGCTGTACAGAGCTCCATTCACATATGGCTGGATCTTTAGGGGGAGAAAAAACCAGTCATTTGCAGGTTTTCAAATACTGTACAGTGAACACTGCTGTGGGAACCTGGGGTTCCCACCCTCACAGCTCTCCAGGGCTCCAGCAGGTATGATTCCAAATGGCAGACACTTCCATCTGTACATCTAATGACTCATACAATTAAGAGTCCCAAAACCAAATGCATGCTCCCTCCCAAAGTTTACTCTTGCTGTATTTCATTGTTTACTTAAAGTCATTATCTAACCTAACCACCCACACTAGAATCCTGAGTCACCATGGATTTCCTCTCTGTTCACTCTTCTATGATTGGTCTTTAAGCATCTTTAATAGGAACACCTCTTTTCCATGCCCACCACTACCGTCCTTATACAGATACCATTGTCTATGATCTAGGCTACATCAAATCTCCAAATTAGTTTCTCTACCATCAATGTTCATCCTTTAATGCAACATCATATCACTGCCAAAATGCTACAACATGGGCCAAATCATCCCTTTCCACTATGGAAGTCTTCCGTACAGCCCACCTACAAGGACCTAACTCCTGTGCACAGCACCCACGCTCCAGGGCTGGCCTCAGCTGCATTCCCTTTTGCTGGCCCCTCCCTGCTGCCATGAAGTCTTTACACTACTTGAGGGATGCCCTCCACACCAGCCTGTTCCATGTCTTGGCTGGGTTCTTGCAGATGACCTTGCTGGGTTTGCTTGCCACATACGTGTCTATCTAGAGAACTGCTTTATCCTTTAAGACTCAACTTAGTCACGTCTCACAGGGAGATCTTCTTGAAGTGTCCAGACAGGGTGTTCCCTTCTATTTCTGGCACACCCCTCCACTACTGTGCTGGAGACAGTATCTTTTAAAAATCATACTTAGGTGTCCTCTATTATGACCTCTCCAAGGACAGGACCTATGTCTTACTCATACGGGTAACTCTAACACCTAGCACACACAGGATATGGTATTATGGCAGGTGCTTGATAAAAGAGAGGCCCCTTTCAGTAGACTGTGTCCTACTCTGCAGAGCAGTGGAGGGGGGGCTTGTCTCCCACCACCCTAATGTAGCACTAGATTTTTTAATTTTTTTGTAGAGACAGAATCTAATTTTACTGCCCTCAGTAGAGTGCTGTGGCATCACATGGGTCACAGCAACCTCCAACTCTTGGGCTTAGGCAATTCTCTTGCCTCAGCCTCCTGAAATCTTTCAGTAATCTCTTTTATTTTTTTGCAGTTTTTGGCCAGGGCCGGGTTTGAACCCGCCATGTCTGGTATGTGGGGCCGGCGCCCTATTCCTTGAGCCACAGGTGCCACCCACATGTAGCTCCAGATCTTATCACTTTCTTTTTTTTTTTTTTTAAGAGACAGAGTCTTACTTTGTCACCCTTGGTAGAGTACCATGACATCATAGGACAGCAACCTCCAGTTCTTAGGTTTAGGTGATTCTCTTGCCTCAGCCTCCTAAGAGCTAAGACCATCGGCGCCCACTACAACGCCTGACTATTTTTTGTTTGAAGTTTGGTGGGGGCCGGGCTTGAACCCACCACCCTCGGTATATGGGGCCAGCGCCCTACTCACTGAATTATAGGTGCTGCTGGAGATCTTATCACTTTCAATGCCTACCAATCTGCTAGGTAAAAAAAGGCATCCCATAATTGTTTTTATTTTCATTTCCCTGACTACTAGTGAAATAGAATATCTTTTTATGTTTATAGGCCATCACAATTCACTAGTCTGTGAATTATCTATTCATATTCTTTATTCTTTCTTTCTGTTGTATTGCTTCACTTTTACTCAATAATTTACTCTCCATCTATTAGGAGTATTAAGCTTTTTTTATAGGTGATGTGACTTTTTTCTCATGGTATTACTATTTGTCTTTTGACTTTGGTCACACCATCTTTTTCCATACAAAAAAATTTAATGTTCATTTAGTTAAATATGTGCATCTTTTTCTTTATGTCTTCCAAGGTCACAGATATCTAATATAGGATACATGTATGTTACACTTATTTGTGTATCAAACATATTTCTAGGCTCTAAAGTAAAAGTTATTCCAGCTCATTTTCACAGCAAATGTATTGGCAATAGTTACTGACATGATGATTCTTAGGTCTATTCAGTTTTCAGAGCCAACACCTGGTTCTAGTACTTGAAACCAACCTTTATTGAGATGAAAGAATATTCTTCCCATTGGTTTCACCGCCTGAGTTGAATAACATGATGAACAGAGTTCACCAGGCCTAGAAGTAGTTAAGAGCTCACTGGTTTTAAAATAGAAAATGTGGCGCAGTGCCTGTGGCCTGTGGGTCAGTGGGTAGGGTGCCAGCCCCATATACCGAGAGTGGTGGGTTCAAACCCGGCTCCTGCCAAACTGCAACAAAAAAACAGCTGGGTGCTGAGGCGGGCGCCTGTAGTCCCAGCTATGCAGGAGGCTGAGGAAGAGAATCAATTAAGCCCAGGAGCTGGAGGTTGCTGTGAGCTGTGATGTCATGGCACTCTACCGAGGGCAATAAAATAAAACTCTGTCTCTTAAAAAAAAAAAAATAGAAAATGCTTGGCACAAACTGTACCAAGCCTCTGCTTGCTAAAGAAGCCACATCAGGCAGCTGATGGGGCTGCAGGAGCGCAACATGTGAGTGGAACGATCAGAATGGAAGCAGTCTGCTCCAAATGCAAACAAATGTGTGGAAACCAAGTGCTTCTCTTATGACTCAGCAGTCCTCAATCCTGCCTTCCTGAGATACACCCCCTGGGCCTGATCTTTCAAATGAGGTCAGATTTTTGTTGAGGTGTTGGACTCAGATGATGCCATGGTTTCTGCAAAGGCAGAAAGTAAGTGCAAAAAATCACATTTGTTTAATCATTTTTGTTAATTTACTTACTGATATTACCACTTTATTTTTTATTGAGACAGTCTCACTTTGTCGCCCTCTGTAGAGTGCTGTAGCATCATAGCTCACAGCAACCTTAAACTCTTGGGCTCAAGTGATCCTCTTGCCTCAGCCTCCCAAGTAGCTGGGACTACAGGCCCCTGCCACACTGACTGGGTATTTTTTTTTTTCATTAGCAGGCCCGGGAAGGGTTTGAACCCGTATGTGGCTGGTGCCCTAACTGCTGAGCTATGGGTGCCCCATCACTGCTTTATTTAAAAAGTGTGGCTACAGGTTAAAACTTAGAAAAATAATACCAGGTGCTGGAAGGGGAGGGGAGGAGTGCTGATGAGAGCAAAATCTAGGACAGCCATTCTGCACAACATGGCAGGACTTGGTGGCCTGAAACTGACATATGTTGTAAGCCAGCCATTATCTCTACACTCCCAGGGCATTCTGGCATAGGCCCTCTACAGGGCCAGTGTGGCAGTGTCCACTGAGGACCTTCGTGGCAGCAGAATGAGAGGCACTCAAAGTGTATTTCCTCTGAGGACTGGATAAATAAAATGGCAGGGGTATAAACAAGGGACTAAACTGCAGGAGTGACAAGTGTCAAACTAGATGTATAAAAGGCAGCAGAGAAAGTCCTAGATCACGGCAGGGGAAGTCATTAGCAGAACGAGATCTAGAGGACACTATTTCTGCAAACTCAACGCACAGTATCATATTTCTTTTAAAGCTATATCCACATCCATGGGGATATATTAAACACAATAAAGGCAGTGCTGATATTGAGGTAGGAATGATGGGGGCTAGAGAATAAGGAGAAAAGGAACCACAGGAGAGGGCCCAGCACAGGCCAGTGAGGTCAATATGCCCATAAGGGAGGGGCAAAGAAAAAGTTCCTGCTTCTGAGTTCTAAAATTTTAAAAATTATAAAAGATTTCAAATGACTTATCAAAATACCTGGAGGAGCTATGCCCGGTAGGACATGCCTATAATAATCTCAGCTATTTGGGAAGCTAAGTGGGAACACGGCTGAATCCCCAGGTTTCAAGATAAGGCTGGGCAATGTAGTGAGACCCTGTCTAAAAAACAAAACAAACCCCTCCCCCCCAAACCCAGAAGAGGGAGAATATATACAACTTTGTAGATGCTACTACTATCCTGGGCCAGCCATGCACTATGCACTGTAAGGTCATAGACACCAAGTACCCACAGCAGCCTCCCCAGGCCCAAGGCCTGCAGCAAGGGTGGAGTACCTCGTGGTTTTCATGGCCAAGCAGATCTGAAAGGACTTTGAGCACGAGGCCTGCTACCTTGGCACACATGTTCTTCCCTATAAAAAACAAACCAAAATAAAATATAACACACTTAAACACAGAAGCACAGTTTTAGGTCGGGCAGCTTTGGGTATAAATCTCAGTTCCTCTGCTTATAAACTGTGTGACCCTGGGTGAGTCATGTAACTAACCTGGGCCTCAGCTTCCTCCTCTTTAAAATAGAGATTCTTTTTTTTGAGACAGAGTTTTACTATGTTGCCCTTGGTAGAGTGCTATGGTATCACAGCTCATAGTAACCTCAAACTCTTGGGCTTAAGCAATTCTCTTGCCTCAGCCTCCCAAGCTTAGATGGGACTAAAGGCGCCTACCACAACACCCAGCTATTTTTGGGATGTAGTTGTCACTGTTGTTTGGCAAGTCCAGGCTGGGTTCGAACCCACCAGCTCTGGTGTATGTGGCTAGCACCCTAGCTGCTGAGCTACAGGCGCCAAGCCTAAAATAGGGATTCTTATCTCAAAGGGTAACGTATCAAAGGGTGATGCAGAAGTAAGTTAATGTATGTAAAGAACTTAGGATAGCATGACACTCAAGTGCTCGATAAATGGTGGTAGTTACTACAGTCAACACAGTGATCACTATCGTGAAAGTACAGTATATTATGTATACTGTATTGCTATGTTCTACCTCCCAAGTGATACACTGCTATCACAAAAATCGTAAGTATTTTAATAATTCCAAACATCATCATAATAAGCACAGCAAATAAACACATAAGAAAGCTGATAAATGTATTAAATGCTAGGACTTTTTGCATATACTATTTTTTAAAACAGAAGACTAAAATAACAGTCACTTACTCAGTCAATATCACACAGTTATGAGGTTCGAATTACACAGCATCTGAAGGTGAAGATGCTTCCAATAAACACCCTTGAGCCAGCTATTTACCCAGCTAACTTTTTTCTCCAAACTCTGGGGCTGCTCAGACAGGGGTGACCTCAGCCTGGACTTGGCACCACTTTTATAGGAGCCTCTCTCATCCCAGGGAACAGGGAGTTTCAGTGGGACAGTACTGCAAAAAAGCTAGTCACAACCTTTACTGATTAAGTGTATAAAAGGCCTGTGATGCCCCAGGAGCATCCCCATCTCAGGGGGCAAAGGAGAGACGACTGTGCCTCAGAGCAGGAAGCTAATTTGTTATCACTCCTCCTGTCACTGACTTCACACTTCTTTTCAGAGAAGAGGGGGTCATAATTCTTAACATCCTACTTTGTATAATGCAATGAAGATGAAGAAAAATGGAAACAAATTAGTTTCCTCTTTTTTTTTGTTTTTGAGACAGAGTCTCACTTGGTCACCCTTGGTAGAGTGCAATGACATCTTAGCTCACAGCAACCTCAAACTCTTGGGTTCACGTGATTCTCTTGCCTCAGCCTCCCACGTAGCTGGGACTACAGGTCCCTGCCACAGTTCCTGGTTATTTTTTTTTTTTAAACCGATGTTTATTTTCCTCCAACTTTATTTCCATCTTGTTTAAGAGCTTGCGGAAGAACAGCTTAAGACCACTCAGTGGTTGTTCCTACCCATTCAGAGGTCTGTACACTGGGAGGTGCAGACCAGTTTTCAGTGGCAGCCCGTTATTTCTTACTCAGTTGGTCTTGAACTCATGAGCTCAGGCAATCTACTCGCCTCAGCCTCCCAATTGCTGGGATTACAGGCGTGAGCTACCACACTCAGCTTTCCTCTTAATGTGGGCACTGCATAGATATTAGACATTCTTTCCAAGAACATAATGGTATTCTTGCTTCAGGGACTCAACAGTTTTATAGCTAGTTAGAAATGCTTTCTGCTCTTTTTTTCTGTTTTCAGTTTAGTATGAGGAGACTAAAGCAAACCACATCAGGCTCATGGGTAATCCAGATTCGAGGGCCAGAATCTTGTCCCCTTCCCTACCAGAATAGGGGCAGGGCTGTGAGACCTGCACTCCGGAGGCAGAGGTTCATAAGCAAAGCCACTGAATACTCCAGTGTGTAGTCAGACAGGCAATCAGGGTCCTTCAGAATATCAATCAGCCAGAAGATGAGACCATCTTGAATCATCGCTGTCTGCAGTGGGCGCCTAGGACAAAACAGCCTAAGGTGAATTAAAACTGGCAAGAAACCTTTCAGGTGTTCTGAAAGGCAGGTGCCTATAGTCCCAGCTACTTGGGTGGCTGAGACAGGAAGATCGCTTGAGCTCAGGCATCTGAGGCTGCAGTGAGCTGTGATGCCACTGCACTCTAGCCTGGAGACTCTCTTGCAACAGAGTAAGACTCTGTCTAGTAGGTAGACCTTTTTTTGAGACAGAGCCTCAAGCTGTCCCCCTGGGTAGAGTGCTGTACTATCACAGCTCACAGCAACCTCCAACTCCTACTCTCAAGCAAGTCTCCTGCCTCCGCCTCCCAAGTAGCTGGGACCACAGGCGCCTGCCACAATGCCCAGCTATTTTTTGGTTGCAGCCCTTATTGTTGTTTGGCAGGCTCAGGCTGGATTAGAACCCGCCACTTTAGGTGTATGTGGCTGGCGCCTTAGCCACTTGAGCCACAGGTGCTGAGCCAAGACTCTGTCTAAAAAAAGAGTATATAGTAATGTGAATGAATGTCAGAAATGACAAACTGTACAGGAGGTATAGACTCAGGAATATTTTATCATTAAACCTATATAACTAAAAAAACAAAAATTCTTTCCTGGGGCCAGGTATGGTGGCTCACGCCTGTAATCCTAGCACTCTGGGAGGCCAAGGCAGGTAGACTGCCTGAGTTCACAGGTTCGAGACAAGCCTGAGCCAGAGCAAGACCTCATCTCCAAAAAATAGCCGGGCACTGTGGCAGGTACCTGTGGTCCTAGCTACTAGGGAGGCTAAGGCAAGAGAATTGCTTGATCCCAGGAGAATGAGATTTCTGTGAGCCAGGCGTCCTCAAACTACGGCCCGCGGGCCACATGCAGCTGGCCTAGGACATTTATCCAGCCCGCTGGGTGTTTTTGCCGCTGCTACCTGTCCTGCATAGTAGCCAACTCGTCCTGGGGCCTGCAGTCCGGCCCTCCAACAGTCTGAGGAAAAGTGAACTGTTCCCTGTTTAAAAAGTTTGAGGACCCCTGCTGTGAGCTATGATGCCATGGCACTCTACCAAGGGTGACAAAGTGAGATTGTGTCTCAAAAGAAAAAAAAAATCTTTTCCTTTTAGGAGCCTAAAGGTTTACAGAAACATAAGGAAGTAAGGAGGCCTCCTACTTTGAAAACTTCCTTGTCAATATTTAAAATTAGTTTAAATATTTACTTAAATTTTTAACAGATATTTACTGATAGTAAATACTTACTCAACACAGGAAACAGGGCCATAGAAATACTTCTTTGACAAATAGATTTTTACCTATGCTCTATATAATCTAGCTTAGGCACTTTGAGATACATGAATATAAAGAAAAACAACAAAAAAAAAGCAAAAACCCAGCTTGATACCCTTTGATTCAGATCACTAACATAGAGTAATGGTAGCTTAACAACCTGGGTAACACAAATTATTAAGAAGTGATTTTTCACCCAAAGTCTAGGTATAAAATCTTACTAAAACCTAGTGTAAACGGTCGCGCCTGTGGCTCAGTGAGTGGCACCCCCATATACTGAGAGTGGCGGGTTCAAACCCGGCCCCGGCTGAACTGCAACAAAAAATTAGCCTGGCATTGTGGCGGGCACCTGTAGTCCCGGTTACTAGGGAGGCTGAGGCAAGAGAATTGCCTAAGCCTAAGAGTTAGAGGTTGTGAGCTGTGTGACACCATGGCACTCTACTGAGGGCGGTAAAAAAAAACCCAATGTGAAATAGTAAATGTCATCATGTCAGCTTTAAGAACTGATAAGACTTAGTGTGGCATGAGAAACCATATTATCTGAAAATCAAAACACCATGAAGAAGCCAGCACTACACATCTCCTGATCAAGAGAAAACCACCACCCCGCACAGGACAGCAAAGCCAGTATCATCTGTTCAAGCTGTTCTTTTTTCTGAGGCAAAGTCTCATTATGTTGCCCTCAGATGAGTGCTGTGAGTTCATAGCTCACAGCAAAGTCAAACTCTTGGGCTTAAGCGATTCTCTTGCCTCAGCCTCCTAAGTAGCTAGGACTACAGGCACCCACCACAACACCCCTAATTTTTTTTTGTTGCAGTTGTCATTGACTTTTTTTTTCTTTGAGACAGTCTCAAACTGTCACCCTGAGTAGAGTGCCACGGCATCATAGCTCACAGCAACCTCAAACTCTTCAGCTTAAGAGATTCTCTTGCCTCAGCCTACCAAGTACCTGGGACTATCGGTGCCCACCACAACATATGGCCATTTTGTTGCTGTTGTTGCAGTTGTCACTGTTATTTATTTTAGCTGGCTTGAGCCAGGTTCGAACCTGCCAGCCATGGTGTATGTGGATAGTGCCCTACCCACTGAGCTATGGGTGCCGCCCTGTAGTTATTATTGTTTTAGCTGGCCTAGGCTGGGTTCGAACCCACCAGCCCCAGTGTATGTGACTGACACTGTAACTACTGTGCTATGGGGACCAAGCCTGTTCTTTTTTTTTTGAGGCAAAGTCTCAAGTTGTCGGCCTGGGTAGTGTGCCATGTTGTCATAGCTCACAGCAAACTCCAGTGATCCTCGGGCTCAAGCAATCCTCTTGCTTCAGTTTTTCTATTTTTAGTAGAGACAGGGTCTCGCTTTCGCTCAGGCTGGTCTCGAACTTGTGAGCTTCCAAGAGTGCTAGGATTACAGGCGTGAGCCACCACACCCGGCCTGTTCATGCTGTTCTTAAACACGATCTTAACCCATTCAGTGTTATAGTGTATTCTAAAGAATACAATGAAGACTGTGCTATCTTGGTAAGCTCGAATACTTTCTATATTCATTGCTGAGCCCCTGGAATACCGTGAAAGCATTAAGCACATTTACAGAACAGAAAAGTTTAAATTACTGTTTGGAGAAAAAAACTAAATAGGCAATAAACATTTGCATTATTAGAAAGGGGTATTTCTTTTTTTAAATTTCTTTTTATTTATTTTTTTAAGCCTACAGCTCCCAGTATTCCTAGGCAGTCAAAAGAGGTATTTGGATCTGTTATTTTTTTTTTTATTTATTATTTTTTTTGAGACAGAGCCTCAAGCTGTCATCCTGGGTAGAGTGCCGTAGCATCACCGCTCACAGCAACCTCCAACTCCTAGACTCAAGCGATTCTCCTGCCTCAGCCTCCCGAGTAGCTAGAACTACAGGTGCCCGCCATAACACCTGGCTATTTTTTGGTTGCAGCCATCATTGTTGTTTGGCGGGTCCGGGCTGGATTCAAACCCACCAGCTCAGGTGGATGTGACTGGCGCCTTAGCTGGTTGAGCCATAGGCACCGAGCCTTGTATCTGTTATTTAACAATATAGTTAAATTTGGAATTTCTAAAAACTTCCCAGATATGGTGGACATCAAGCTAAGTTATCTCTACATACAGAGAAATGTGAAGCATTCATGTGATCTGAGGAAGTACTAACACTGGATGCCACAAGTCCTTTTCAATCTAGACAGTCAGAACTAGAAACTTTCACGGGCAGGGACTTGGCAAATACTAGATACAAACACCCATCTCTTTCCCCCAGAAACACACCACATGTAGACTATTCCCCTTTGCAGGCTTTTGGTTCTTACTGAGAGTTAGTCAAATGTTAAACACACCTGATGTGAAGAAATGGTTCATAAGGGGACTGAGAGAAAAAGCTGAGGGCTCTAGGTACTAGAATTCTTTTTTTTTTTGGCCAGGGCTGGGTTTAAACTGCCACCTCCAGCACAGCATATGGGGCCAGCGCTCTACTCCTTTGAGGCACAGGTGCTGCCTGGTACTAGAATTCTTTTTCTTTTTCTCAGGGTCTCACTCTGTCAGGCTTGAGTATAGTGGCATCATCGTAGCTCACAGCAACCTCTAACACCTGGGCTCAGGTGTTAGCCTCCTGAGTAGCTGGGATGATAGGCGCTTGCTACCATGCCCAGATAATTTTTCTGTCTGTTGTAGAGATGGGGTCTTGCTCTTGCTTAAGGTTGTTGCAAATTCCTGAGTTCAAGTGATCCTTCTGCCTTGGCCTCCCAAAGCGCTAAGATTATAGGTGCAAGCTATTACACTCAGCTGTAGAATTGTTAATAAAGTGAAAGAGAACATTGGTGGTTATAAGGAAAGAAGCACTCTGAAAGAATTACCCCATGACACAGAAATTCCACCCCTAGACACTGATCTAGGAGAAAGCAAACACATGCAAGTCCAGGTAAAGATTTAAGTGTTCATGTGTTCACAGCAGCATCATGCATTATCAGCCAGAAGTGAAAACAACACAAACAGCCATCAACAGATAAATGGATAAATAAAACAGAGTACAGCCATACAACAGAATGTTATCAAGCAATGAAAAGGAACAAAGGACTGACACATGCCGCAACATGGATAAACCTTGAAAAACATTATGCTGAGTGAAAGAAGGTAGTCATGAAAGAAAACACATTGAAATATGATTCCATTTATATGAAATGTCCAGTACAAGTAAACTGCAGAAACTAGATTAGTAGTTAGCTGGGGGCTGGGGTAAGAATAAGAAGTAACTGTAATGGGGTATAAGGCCCCTTTTTGTGGTGATAGAAATATTCTAAAACTGGATTGTGGTGATGGTTCATCAACTCTATAAATATACTAAAAGTCACTGAAATTTTCACTTAAAATAGGTATGTAAAGTATGCCTCCATACAGCTGTTAATTTAAAAAACCTTCCGGGAGCACATTAGATCTGGTTCAAGAAGATGTGTATACTTGCAAAATTTCTGGTATAAATCAGTTCCAAGTCATAACAGAGCCCAAGCTGAATTTATAGGGTGGGTTCTGGGATGTGTAGACATGAAACT
Source organism: Galagoides demidoff (assembly GCA_963574575.1). Lineage (NCBI taxonomy): Eukaryota > Metazoa > Chordata > Mammalia > Primates > Galagidae > Galagoides > Galagoides demidoff. Next base: position 2,965 of record CAUYQV010050006.1, on the reverse strand, counting down.
AGGAGACACCTCCATTTCTACAGGACTGCCCCTCACAATCCACTGAGATGTTTGTCCTTGTGGTTGGCTCCCACAGGGGACTTGAAAGCTCAGGCTCTATCAGGTCTTTTTTTTTTTTTTTAAGCATTATTTTTATTTTATTTTTCTTTTTTGAGACAGAGCCTCAAGCTGTCACCCTGGGCAGAGTGCCATGGCATCACAGCTCACAGCAACCCCCAACTCCTGGGCTCAAGCGATTCTCTTGCCTCCACCTCCCAAGTAGCTGGGACTACAGGCGCCTGCCACAATGCCTGACTATTTTTTGGTTGCAGCTGTCATTGCTGCTTGGCAGGTCTTGTAGGCTGGATTTGAACCCACCAGCTTAGGTGTATGTGGCTGGCGCCTTAGCCACTTGAGCCACAGACGTTGAGCAAAATCACTGTAAGCAGTTTTTTTTTTTTTTTTGGAGGGGGGAGGTTTGGCAGGGGCTGGGTTTGAACTCTCCACCTACGGCATATTGGGCCCATGCCCTACTCCTTTGAGCCCCAGGCACCGCCCTTTTCTTTTTTTTGAGAGAGAGCCTCAAGCTATCAACCTGGGTAAAGTGCCATGGTATCACAGCTCCCAACAACCTCCAACCCCTGGGCTTAAGCTATCCTCTTGCCTCAGCCTCCCAAGTAGCTAGGACTACAGGTGCCCACCACAATGCCCAGCTATTTTTTTTAGTTGTAGTTGTCATTGTTGTTTGGCAGGCCTGGACTGGATTTGAACCCACCAGCTCTGGTATATGTGGCTGGCACCTTAGCCACATGAGGTATAGGCGCCAAGCCTTTTATTTATTTATTTATTTATTTTGAGACAGAGTTTTACTATGTCATCCTTGGTAGAGTGCGGTGGCATCACAGCTCACAGCAACCTCAAACTCTTAGGCTTAAGCAATTCCCTTGCCTCAGCCTCCCAAGTAGCTGGGACTATAGGCACCCACTATAACACATGGCTATTTTTTCATTGTAGTTGTCATTGTTGTTTAGCAGGCCTGGGTCAGGTTTGAACCCGCCAGCCTCAGTATATGTGGCTGGTGCCTATCTACTGAGCTATGGCTACCCAGCCTCTGTCAGGTCTTATCCATGCATCTACCTCAGCCTGGCACATGGTCTGAGTTACAATCTATAATAGCACCCGGGGCGGGCGTGGTGGCTCATACCTATAATCCCAGTACTCTGGAAGGCCAAGGCAGGTAGATTGCTTTGAGCTCAGAAGTTCAAGACCAGCCTGAGCAAGAGCAAGACTCCACCTCTACTAAAAATAGAAAAACTAGCCAGGCATTGTGGTAGGTGCCTATATTCTCAGTTACCTGAGATGCTGAGGCTAGGGGATCACCTCACCCAAGAGACTGAGTTTGCTGTGAGCTATGATGATGTTATGGCACTGTACCCAGGGAGACGGAGTGGGACTTGGTCTCAAAAATAAATAAATTAATAAATGAATAAATAATGGCATCTGGTGGGACTCAAATAAAGTCTACTAGGCAAATGGAATAGTGCCTTTAAAATGTTTTACTCCATCCCCAGTGGCCTTGAGTAGCATAGTTTGGTGGAACAGAGATAAGCTTTCCAGCTCTATCTTGGAAAGCCACTCAACCTCTCCTAAGTTTTAGAAAAATATCCTGTGTCTTCTATGTTGTCATGGGAATTAAACAAGCAGTAAACAGTGGCTAAAATAACTCCAGTCTCATGTCACAGGAGCCAGGTCATCACCTGAGGCTGAACTTCTGCAAGGCCCCAAGGACATTCTCCCGGGTGATGACATCCTTGTCCTCCTTCAGCCTTCCCTCCAGCATCCACAGCACCTTTTTGTTCTGTGCAAGGTAGAGGCGACCTAATAATATAACAGAAATGAAACAGGTGAAAGATGAATAGAATTTATCTGGTATGCTCTATGAAAACATTTGTTTATATATAACACAGTAGAATTTGAGTAATTTTACATTCTTATTAAAATGTATTTCTTATAAAAGTTGCTTTTATTCAATCATCTATCTAATTGAATACAAGAAGCACTCTCCTGGTAAGCCAAACTTAATTCATCACCATTTTTTGTTTGGAGCACTGTCCTTTTATTTGCCCCCAATTCCGAACTCAACAGTCACATCTTCAAGAAGAAATGGTGGGGTGAGGGTGGTAGATCTGTGTGTTACATGTATGAGCCCTTGGCCTTTACAATAGAGGCAGCAAAGAGTGCTGCCACACTTCCTGCTCTCTCTAGACATTCCCAGGACCTGGGGGAGAAGGTGGGAGCCATATCTGAAACTTAATGATAATCTCACAATAGTCACTAGCTTGCTATGGATTTCTGAACTGATACAGAAGATGTTAATTATGGACACAAGTTTCAAAAGTATTACTATATGAATGGCACATATCTTGGCTGAAAATAAATGTTTTCCAGGGTGACGCCTATGGCTCAGTGAGTAGGGTGCCGGCCCCATATACCAAAGGTGGTGGGTTCAAACCTGGCCCCAGCCAAACTGCAACAAAAAAATAGTCAGGCGTTGTGGCGGGCGCCTGTAGTCCCAGCTACTTGGGAGGCTGAGGCAAGAGAATCACCTAAGCCCAAGAGCTGGAGGTTGCTCTGAGCTGTGATGCCACAGCACTCTACCGAGGGTGATAAAATGAGACTTTATCTCTAAAAATAAATAAATAAATGTTTTCCAAATGAATGGGAACATGAACAGATGAAGGAATGAACAAAGATTTGGAACAGCATGTATTAAAACTTGAAAACTCCCTTTATTCACAATAAGAGCTCAAATAGGCTCGGCGCCTGTGGCTCAATTGGCTAAGGCGCCAGCCACGTACACCTAAGGTGGTGGGTTCGAATCTCCAGCCCGGGCCCGCCAAACAACAATGATGGCTGCAACCAAAAAATGGCCAGGCGTTGTGGCGGGCGCCTGTGGTCCCAGCTATTTGGGAGGCAGAGGCAGGAG
>CAUYQV010050003.1:0-54794 GCA_963574575.1 Galagoides demidoff | reverse complement strand
TTCTTTACCTTCTAGGCGCCACCTCCAAGTCTGAACTGTGTGCGTGTTCTTTCATTCTCCTTCTAAAGCTACTATAGCTCTCTTCTCCCTTCACATACCGAACACGCACGGTGCCGCCCTTTCTGCCGGACGGGGAAAGGCGACAGGAGAGCCTTGATTTGGGAGGAAAGAAGGGAGAAGGGAAGGCAGAGGAGCCAATGCTAAAAGAGGCCACACGTTTCCCGCAGAAGCCAAATCACTGCTTTTCTTTTCATACTCAAAGTTTCCTTGTTCTCCTAAACCATGCCTCCTTTCTTGTTACAATCCAATTCTAACAGTCCTTGTTATCCACGCACAAAGAAAACAACCTTCCTACTTCATGCAGTAGTAAAAGAAACCTTCCTCCCACTATCAACAGAGTTCCTGAACTTCATCCTTGTTTCCCCTGGTGTCTCAGCTACTACTGAGCTGCACCATCCAGGCAAACAGCCTTACTAACTCCTGGCTTTCCTTCCCACTGTCAGGCCAAGTTGTCCTTCTCATGTGAAAAGTTCAAGAAGAGCTGTAATGTCCAAGAACATAAAATCTGTGAGTTGATACTTGGCACTAGGAAAAGAGGGTACAGGGCTGTGGGAAGGGGAAGATATTTCTAATGTTTCAGGAAAAGGTGAAAAAAGAAGCTTGTACTTTTTAGTTCAAATAAAGACCAAGGAAATATTAGCATCATTGCTTTAAATTATTAGTATTACTATCCTCCATTTTGTTAAATTGAGCTACTCATGATGTCTGGTATTTGCCATTGTTACACTTCCAAAAAGAAAACGTTTGTAGGTATAAAACCCACAGATAAAATCAAGGGTACAGACAAACCCAGAAAACCCCAAAAGTGTAATTGTGGTGTGTAGCCCACTCATAACTCTAGTTTGAAGCTTGAAAGACAAATCTAAATATATATATATATTTAATCTAAATATAGTTATAGCAACTTGTTAGGAGATAGGAAACATAAAAACGTGTATATTTTTTTTACACAGAAAGTAAAAATGTAGGGGGATGGAATTAAAGTGTAGATGACGTCTTCGTCTTCTTCTTCTTCTTTTTAGTTTTTTCTCTGATCTCATTCTTGTTGTGGTCTAAGCTGTCATCTCTTTAAAATAACCTATTATGGCTGGGCATGGTGGTTCATGCCTGTAATCCTGGTACTCTGGGAGGCTGAGGCAGGTGGACTGCTTGAACTCAGGAGTTTGAGACCAGCTTGAGCAAAAGCAAGACCCCATCTCTACCAAAAATAGAAAAAAATAGCCAAGTATCATACAGGGTACCTATAGTCTCAGCTATTTGGGAAGCCAAGGTAAAAGGATCACTTAAGCCCAAGAGTTTGAGGTTTCTGTGAGCTATGATGATGCCACGGCACCCTACCTAGGGTGACAGACTGAGACTCTATCTCAAAAACAAACAAACAAAAAAAAAAGCAAAAAAAAAAAAAACCTTACTATATCTATAAAATGCTTTTTTGTAAGCCTCATGGTAATCAGAATGCAAAAAACCTATACCTGACCCCCTAAAAATAAAAAGCAGTGAATTAAAACATACTACCAGAGATAATCACTTAAGTACAAAGGAAGGCAGTAAGAAAGGAAGAAAGGAAAGGCAGATTTAAAACATAACCAGAAACTAACAATAAAATGGCTGTAGTAAGTCTTTACTCTTTACTAATAACACTGAATATAAATGGACTCAATTCTCCAATTAAAAGGCACAGAGTGGCTGAATGAATAAGAAATAAGACCCAATTATATGCTGCCTCACCTATAAAGACACACGTAGATTGAAAGTGAAAAGATTCACTTTCATGCAAGCAGAAACCAAAAAAAGAACAGGAGTGCTATACTTATATCAGATAGAATAGACTACAGCCAAAGACTGTTAAAGAGATCAAGATGGTCACTATGTAATAACAAAGGGGTCAATTCAGCAAGAGGATGTAACAATTATAAATATTCACCCAACACCAGAGCACCCGAGTATGTAAAGCAAACATTAATAGATCTAAAGGGAAGGATTACAATATGGTAATAGCAGGGAACTTCAACACCCTACTCTCAGTAATGACAGATCATCTGGACACAGATCAACAGAGAAATCTCAGAGTTAAACCCCACACCTGACCAAATAGGCCTGACATTCCTAGAACATCTCACCTGTTACAGAATATACATTCTTTTCATCAGCACATGAAACATCCTCCAGAACAGACACTATCTGGAGCCACAAAATAAGTCCCCCAAAATTCAAAAAGTAGAAACCATATCAAGTACCTTTCTGACCAAAATGGAATAAAACTACAAATCGATGATGAAAAGAACCTTGGAAACTACACAAATGCATGTAAATTAAACAATATTCTTCTGAATGAAGTCAATGAAGAAATTTGGGAAGAAATGTAAAAATCCCTGAAACAAATGAAAATGGAAATACAACATATCAAAATCTATGGGATACAGTAAAAATAGTATGAAGAGAGAAGGTTCTAGCAAAAAATGCCTACCTCAAATAAGGAACCCAACAACATACCTCCAGGAAACATAAAAGCAATACAAACCAAATTCAAAATTAGTAAAAGGAAAAATATAATAAAGATGAGAGCAAAAATAAGTGAAATTGAGATTAAAAATAGTACAGAAGATCAACAAAATGAAAAGTTGGTTTTCTGAAAAGATAAACCAAATTGACAAATCTTTAGTGAGGCTAATTTTTAAAGAGAGAGAGAGAGAGAGAAGACCCAAATCAGGAACAAGAAAGGGGACTGAACAACTGAGACTGCAAAAATAAAAGAATCATTAGAGACTACTATGAACAACTATAAACCAACAAATTGGAAAACTTAGAAGAAATGGGTAAATTCCTGGACAGAAACAACCCACTAAGATTGAACCATGAAGAATAGAAAACTTCACCAAACCAGTAACAGATAATGAGATCAAACCTGTAATAAAGTCTCTCATTAAAGAAAAGCCCAGAACCTGATGGCTTTGCTCCTAAATTCTACCAAACATTTAAAGGAGAACTAATACTAATTCTATTCAAAGTCCTCAGTAAAACTGAAGAGAAAGGAATATTTCCAAACTCATTCTCTGAGGCCACAATAACCTTGATACCAAAACTGGACAAGTACACAACAATAACAGCAAAAAGAAAACTACGGGCCAATATCGCTGATTAACATAGATGCAAAAAATCCTGAACAAAATGCTAGCAAACTGAATTCAGCAGTACACTGAAAAGATAATGATCAAGTGGGACTTATCCAAGGGAGGTAAGGCTGGTTCAATCTATACAAATCTATGAAGGTGATACATTGCATTAACACAATCAAGAACAAAAACCGTATGTTCAATAGATACTGAAAAAGCATATGATAAAATTCTGCATCCCTTTATCATAAAAAATCTCAACAAACTGGATAAAGAAAGAAAATACCTCAAAATAATAAAAAGTGCCAGGCGCAGTGGCTCATACCTGTAATCCTAGCACTCTGGGAGGCCAAGGCGGGTGAATTGCCTGAGCTCAGGAGGTAGGGACCAGCCTTAGCAAGAACAAGACCCTGTCTCTAAAAAAAAAAAAAAAAAAAAAAAAAATAGCTGGGCATTATGGCAGGCCCCTGTAGTCTCAGCTACCAGGAAGGCTGAGGCAAAAGAATCACTTTGAGCCCAAGCTTGAGGTTGCTGTGAGCTATGATTCCATAGCACTCTACCTAGGGGAACAAAGTGAGACTCTGTCTCAAAAAACAAGACAACAACAACAACAAAAAACAATAAAAAGCCATGTATGACAAATCCAAAGCTAACACTGAAAACCATCCCTCTGAGAACAGGAACAAGACAAGGATGCACACTTTAATCACTTTTATTCAACATAATACTGGAAGTCCTGATAACAGCCATGAGACAAGGGAAAAAAAATAAACGGCATCCAAATTGGAAAGGAAGAAGTCAAATAAGCCTTATGCACAGATGACACGATCTTATATTTAGAAAAACCCAATGACTACCAAAAAACTGAACTGATAAATAAGTTTGGTAAAGTTGTAGGATACAAAATCCTCAGATAAAAATCAGTAGCATTTATATTTACCCACGGTGAACAATCTGAAAAAGAAAATAAGAAATAAATCTTATTTACATTGGCTACAAAGAATATAAAATACTGAGGAATTGACTTAACTGAAGATGTGGAAGATCTATGTAGGGAAAACTACAGAACATTGGTGAGAGAAGTCCAAGAGGACACCAAAAAAAAGGGGGGGGTAAAATGACAATACTACCCAAAGCAATTTACAGAATCAATGAAATCCCTATCAAAATATCCTAAAATTTATATGAAACCACAAAAGACCCGAAATAGCCAAAGCAATCCTGAGCAAAAAGAACAAAGCTGAGGTATCACACTACCTTACTTCAAAATATCCTACTAAACTATAGTAAACAAATCAGCAAAGTAATGGCATAAAAAGGGACACACAGAACAATGGAATAAAATAGATACTATAGGCATAAATTCATGCATTTATAGCCAACTCATTTTCAACAAAGGAGCCACGAATATGCAATGGGGAAAGGGTATTCTCTTTAATAAATGGTGCAGGGGAAACTGGATATTCATATCCAGAAGGATAAAACTAACCCCCCCATCTCTAACCATATATAAAAATCAAATCAGAATGGATGAAAGATTTAAATGTAAGGCCTGAAACTATGAAACTAGTAAAAGGAAATATTGGGGAAACATTCCAGGACATTGGTTTGAGCAAAGATTTTTGTGTCAGACCTCAGAAACACTGGCAACAAAAGCAAAATAGACAAATGGGATTATATCAAGCTAAAAAGCTTCTGCATAGCAAAGGAAACAATCAACAAAGTGAAGAGAAACCCCACAGAATATGAGAACATATTTGCAAACTATCCATCAGAATATATAAAGAATCCAATCAAACAAGTCAACAACAACAACAACAACAACAAAAACCTGATTTAAAAATGGGCAAAAGTTCTGAATGAACATGGCCAGCATGTATATGGATAAATGGTCAACATCACCAATCATCCAAATGCAAATGAAACAACAGTGAGATATTATCTCACCCCAGTTAGAATGGCTGTTATCAAAAAGACAGGGAATAAAAGATGGTGGTGAGGATATGGAAAAAGGGAATTCCTCATGTACTGTTGGTGGGAACGTAAATCGGTATACCCATTACGGAAAACAGTGTGGCAGTTTCTCAAAAAATAAGAAATAGAACCATTATATGACCCAGCAATTTCACCACTGGCTATATACCCCAAAGAAAGGAAATCAACGTATCAAACAGATACCTGTACTCCCATGTTTACTGAAGCACTACTCACAATAGCCAAGATTTAGAAACAACCCAAGCATCCATCAGTGAAAGAACTGATAAAGAAAATTGGTACATATACACAATGAAATACTATTTAGCCATACAAAAGAACAAAATCGTATCATTTGCAGCAACACGGATGGGACTAGAGGCCTCATTATGTGAAGTGAAATAAGCCAAGCACAGAAAGACAAACTCGTAAGTGAGCGCTAAAAAGGGGATCTCATGAAGATAGAGAGCAGACTGGTGGCTACCAGAGGCTGGGAAGGGGAGGCCAGAGGAGGAGATGAAGAGAGTTGATTAAATGAGAGTTGTGCAAATATACCAACAGAAGAAATAAGGCCTGGTGTTTAATAAATCAGTAGGGTGACTACAGTTCGCATTAATCTCTTATACATTTCAATATAGCTAGAAGAAAGTAATTCAAATGTTCTAGGCATAAAGATAAATATTTAAGGTGATAGATATTGCAATTACCTTGATTTCATTATCTGAATGTTTCAAATTATCTTCTATAACCCCCCCCAAATGTACAACTATTATGTAATCAATAAAAAAGAAAACAAAAGGATTGTGGACCATTAAAAATCTCCCCAGAGTTTAGATTGCTAAACAAACTGATTGTTCGTATCCTTAAAACACATATGACATATGAGTCTGCTTTGCCTTTTTGCTTGCTGGTGCTGCACTCACCCACATCCTCATCTTCAACAATGTCCTTTCCCCGGGAAAAATTTTCCTCTTCATCAGAAAGAGCCTCATCTTTAATCTAGTACAAATTGGTCATAAACAGAAAGCAGTTAGCTAATTAAAATTACCAGAAAGACCTTCAAAAACCTGCAGAAACCAAAAAAATTCAGGTTCAGAAATATAGAGCCCAAACAAAACAGAACAAGACAGGGAAGGAGGTCAAAAGGATCAGTCTTGGAAATTTTATAATTAGTAGTTGGGGGACAGTGAAGGAGGACAAAATCCATGATTATCTGAAGTTTTAGATTCTGCCTCTTTTCACAAGCATTAAGTAGAGTTGACAAAGCAAAGAAAGATTTGAAATCCAAGAAAATGTTCAAAGATTGGCTACACAGTTACACAATGCAGAGGAGCGGTGAAGAAAGATCATCTTCCCCTTCTGAAAATAAAGATGAGGCACATAAAAATGTAAGTGCTTGCAATTTTCTTTCTTGGGGGAAAATTGCCATTTTCTTGGGGAAAAAATATACTCTGATTCTAATCCATTGTATAGAAATGAAGCTTTGCCATTTGAATCGAGTATGAAAACTTGAATGAGCACTGAAGATGTTAAAGCAAGATTGACTGGTGCTTAAAGCACCAGGAAATACCTCTCTACCTAAGGTACGTGGATTTCAAAGGCAGCCAATTATTCATGAAGAACTTGCAGTCTGTGTTATTAGAGAAATAATTTATTAAAATCACAAGCTATGCTGATTCTATTTCTCATGATAAAGTCGGAGCTTAATTTCTAAATTAAAAAAAAAAAAAGAACCCTCTGGATTCACAAATTAAACCTTCAGGAATGTGAGGGGCTGGGTTACCAGGAGAGATTTCACTCTTAGGCTTAGGGGAGCTTGGGTAGCTGACTTCTCCTACCCACCACACAATTCTGTAACTTTATTTTCATTGTTTGTAAAGACTAAAGTGGGGGATGAACAGGAAATGGATAAAATAGGCTAAAGAGTTCTGGATGAAAGGGTTGACTTTTAAAAGGTGACTTCAAAATGCACACATCACAGCGACCATTGTATGCTCCCTGGGACCCCCTGAGTGACAGACCCAGGTAGGACTTTTATAAAACTGTCCACTAACAGCTCCAGGAAAATCAGATAAGGGGTGGAGACCACTGGCCTTGCCCTGTGACCACACTTGTGAGTTTGCTGTTTTTGAAAGTGACTTCTGGTTACCACTTTCCGCTCTCTGCCTTCAGCCAGCACCTTCTTTTCAGCCTCCAGCTGGTCTAGGATGATTTTTTGCAGCAGTGGGGCGTTTGCTCCTCTAACCACAGCCACCAGTTCTCCTCCCTAGAATACATTACAAATCACAGGAAATCCTCTTTGCAGATAGGAATCCCTTTTAAGAGACAGGAGTGTTTAGGAATGTTCCCAAGGTCAAGCCCCACAGCCCCATCATCCACTTCCAGTACAGGGTTGGAGTTGGGGGGTGCTAACCTCTGCTGCCCTCCCTTAGCAAGACGTCCTCAGGTCTGCCCCTAGTTCTACAATGATTTCTTTTCTGATCTCTACTATTTACCTACTCCATGAGCTCTCCTTGCAAAGCAAAGGGCAGTTAGGTAAGGGAGACACAGTACCCTATAAGTTTGAGTAACTGCGTGTGGCTTACTCTTGGCTTATTCCCAAAAAAATATTTACTGAGCCTTTATGATGCCAAGCACCAAGGCAGAGGCAAAGAATATAAACACAAAACACAAAAAGACATAGTTGCAGCCCTCAGGAAGGGGCAGTGAAGTGAGAAGAGAGGTATCCAGGCCAAAGAAACAATTAACAAAAGATAATTGCTTTAACAGGGGAGCTTATAAGGTGTTTGGAACTTGGAGCAAGAATTCCCAGCACCAACTAGGGTTGCCAAGGAAGACTTCATTCACATAGAGGTAGTATTTACACTGAACCTGAGTTTTCTGCTTTAACTTTTCCAATAGTCTCTCTGGTATGGCCCACAAAGAAGTGCCCCAGGAGAGGGAGAAGTTCACATAGTGTGGCTCCTCTTTCCACTCCCGTCCTACCCCTCGGTGGACCACCATAAGGCTAGCGATTGTGGCCCATGTTCCCACATGGCAGATTATGATGAATGCCTTCATTGCTACAGCCTCAAGCAATCGAACCATCCTGATAAGGATCCCATTTGTGCAATGGAGCTCTGATGTCAAGGGTGGTGGGAACCAAGCTCATCTCTGAGCTCCTCCCCAACCCTGGATATAACTTCAGTCTCCCCACTAAAATTCGAAGTTCAGATAATGTTTTATCATAAGCTTCCAACTTAGAATACTTGCAATGTTGAGGCCTGGAAGCTGAAGTTTCCCAAACTAAGCAACCCTGCCCTGGCTGTCAGGAGAACTGGGTGAGTGGAACACAGTTTCCCTGACTGTAGAGTGAGGGGGCTGGTCTGGGTCAGGAGTAGTCAGTTGTCATCGGGGCATGGCAGTGACCTACACCTAGGAAGCCAGATGTGAAACAGTGATCCCTAGAGGCATGGAGCCACACCATGGGCATGACACCCAAAGATATGAAATTATATATTTTCAAAATACTATATCACTTGGCTTTCCGCAATAGTCCCTCCCTTTTCTGACTCTCTATAAACATATCTTTACATGTTATGATTAAATAAAAGTGAATGCAGGGCACGTCTACCCCAAAAAGTAGTATTCATTTTTGCTAAAAGTTTCCCTTTTAGCAGAGGACAGACATCTAGAAATCTCTGCTCTGAGAGAGAGACCTTAGCCTAGACACAGAGATGTCCAACCTGTGGCCCACAGACCATATGCAGAAGTTTTTTTTTTGGAGACAGAGTCTCACTAAGTTGCCCTCGGTAGAGTCCTGTGGCGTCACAGCTCACAGCAACCTCAAACTCTTTGGGCTCAAACGATTCTCTTGCCTCAGCCTCCCAAGTAGCTGGGACTACAGGTGCCTGCCACAATGCCTGGCTATTTTTTTTGTTGCAGTTGTCATTGTTGTTTAGCAGGCTCAGGCCAGGCTTGAACCCGCCAGCCCCAGTGCATGTGGCTGGCACCATAACCACTGAGCAACAGTGCCGAGTCAACACATACAGATTATTTGAGGACTGTTTTGCTTATCTGTGGTGTCAGATATCATGAAATGTATACATGGACTTTGCCTTTTTGCTCACCAGCTTTTGTTAGTGTCTGTGTGTTTAATGTGCGGCCCAAGACAACTCTCATTCTTCCAATAAGCAGGAGAAGAAAAGGTTGAGTGTTCATTAGCCAAGAAGGAGCACGTGCATCTGAGTGACTCACATTCTTTCCCTGTGAATGACCAGTCAGGAAGGCTGGCCTAGCCAACAGTGACCACCAGTAAGCTGTGTCACCTGCCTTCTGGAGAGCAGGGCCCTTGGGCCACTAGTCAGGGCTCTGCTTTACACTTAGACTTCGGGTCTATATGTAGTCACCATAATACACACAGTCTGCAGGAAGCATCTCTTCTTTGGATCAGCGAGAGAACTATGCCAATGAGACACATCTATTTGAACTCTAATGATGTGCAACAATCAAAGGGTTTTGGTTCTAAAAATATACTTACTGCATAAAATAGAAAGGTTGGCTCACATCTCCCTCTGTATTTTTCGAGGACATCAAGACAATCTGCCTCTGCCTAAAGAAAACAAGCTATCAGCAGACAGCGGAGCGCAGGGGCAGAGCCTCAGGGGAAACTGCATGCTCCATGAGAATCTGCCGCAAGTGAAGCCCCAGCTTCTTCCCATGCCTCTCCTCCTAAGCAGGGCTGACCTGTCCATACGTTGGGGAACACTGTGGACAGCACACTACCTTGAAGAATCAAACAAGGAGGAAGCAAGAGCTTCTCCTGCCCCAGACCCAGCTACTCCACCAGGCCAAAGGAGCTTCATTGTCTAATGTCCTTCTGCAGCCACCACTGACATCAACTAAGGGGAAGGTCCTCAGATGTCGCTTCTGTCTGATAAACCCACTGTGCAGGGACACAACGGATCCCCCACACTCTCTCTGCAGAAGTCCCAAACTGAATCCCAAGGGGGAAACTGCAAAGTCCTTGAAGCCCGACTTCTTGAGATTAGTGTAAGGTATATTTTCTCCCATCCTCAGTGTCTATGAATGTATGTGGTGTACCAACAGTGTCTCTTACAAACTTCTCTGGAATTTATTGCCATTTGCATACATTAACTCCAAGTAAATGTTTGTTTCAAGTTCCCCTTTAAAGAGCAAGGGATGGAATCTTGAAACCCTGTGCTCTGAGAGTGCCATTTCAAGTCAACACTCTTCCCAAGATAAGGAGAATATCTCGCTCGGCCTTTTCGGAAGCAGGCCCTTCACACTTCCTGTTCCTTGCTGTTTTAAAATTTAAAAGAATTTTTTTTCCAATGTCATATGACTTTTTGCTCAGAGAATCTTACTAATGCAAAATGCAGAAGGTCCAGTCCAGCCTCGATCCTCATCTTCTGGAAGAGGCTCACCATGGGCTTGCAGGGGCCACACCAGCCTTGATAGACGTCAACAACTGCGTGGAACCAAGAAGCAGGAATGTTCAGCAGGCACCAGTGCCCACCGTGTCAGGCAAAATTCATACCTGACAGTCTAACGCCCCCTCAATGGACATCTGTTTGCAGACATATTTAACAGTTTAAAGGGATTTATTGTCCCATCAGGTTATGAGAAAGCATGGAAACACAGCTGTCTCTCATTCCTATGGACTTACTATTTGGAATTCTAAATATAATGAAGTCCAGCAAAAAATTATCTTCTTAACACAACTTCTTTACCTTGAGGGATTTTCAGGGTCAGGCCTGGCACAGAGTGGTCTGAACCTATTCTAAAAGGAAGAGGTCATTGTCATGTCCTAGCAGCAGACAATGGACTCTTACATACCCGGGTAATACATACAGCTTTCACCTTTTCCCCTCATGAATTAAAAGCCACTTGCTTTGGTAAGCAGAGTTTTATTTACTTTATAAAATCAAACATGTTTCTCCTGGAAAGTGAACTTGATAGCTAAATGGAAACTTGAATGCCTTTTTTCCCTTGGTCCCAATCTATAGTGTATGTCAGGGCTGGGTGTGAGGCAGCCATGAGGCTTGAAGGGAAGCCATACGGCCACACAGGTGGGCATTCTCTTCAATAGCTAGAGTCGCAGGGAGATAGCATAGAAATCGTTTTAATTGATTGGGCCTGCCAGTTTTAGTAATGTGCCGTTTGTGGTTTTACTCTGTGCAGGTTCATATCTCAAAATGTTTACATCAAGTGGAAATATCAGTGTAACACAATGTACATCAGAACTGGTGGCACTGTTAACACTGTTTGGTACTAACCAGAGAAGGAAGGCTTCCCAATGGAGGGGAGACTTGCACTGGGCATTGTGGAAGGGTCAGTCTTGGACAGGAAGAGGGGGAAGCTATGGGGCAAAGCCTGGATAGCCAGGCAGGGGATGGGGGGCCTGCTGAACCAGACCTGCCTGGGGGCTGTGCAGGAGAAAGGGGTGCCTGGGGTCACTGGTGAAGTCTAGAATTTGGGTTTAAGGTGCTCCACCCTGATTTGCTAGACAACGAGGATCAACAGTAAGTTCAAAACAGGAGAGGGAGCTATCATAATGTTTCTTGAGGTGAAAGAGGGCACCTGCACTTTGCTTTTTCCTCAGAAAGCTTAGGGAGATGCGTATCCTTATTCTACAATAGAGATGAGGAAGCTAAAGTCCAAAGAGGTGAAGTAACTGACCTAAGAGAAACAATAAATTCTCAAGCAAAATGACTCAGTCTATTTACACTGCTGTAACAAGATACCACGGACTGGGTTATTTATAAAGAACAAAAATTCACTTCTCACAGTTGTAGAGGCTGGGAAGTCCAAGATCAGGGACTCGTTAATCAGGGTAGACCTGATCACTGCTCAGGGATCAGTCCAAACAGGTCTGGTGAGGACCGCATCTTCCAGAGAACTCATTAATCAGGGTGGACCTGATCACTGCTCAGGGACCAGTCCAAACAGGTCTAGTGAGGACCGCATCCTCCAGAGAACATTGCATCCTCACGTGAGGGAAGGAGAAGGTCAAGAAGGATGAACTCCTTCCATCAAGCCCTTTCATAAGGGCACCTAATGCCATTCAGGAGGGGAGGGAGGGGAGAAGCCCACCTGACCTAATCACCACCCAAAAGTTCTACCTCTTACTACTATCACATTGGCCATTAAGTTTCAACATATGAATTCTGGAGGGGCCTCATTTAAACCATAGCGCAGGAGAACCAGGTTATCTGATGCCAGGATCAAGATGCACAAATTCAGGAATGTTGGTTGCTTCAGCCAAGTAGCATAATTTTGCGAAATGTGAGAACCAAGCTGTGTATAGGAGGAATGAGGAAGCCAGACAGGGGGTGGTAGTGTGGGTAGAGGGGAAAGAACAGAGAAATCCATGATGTCTTGAAAAGAAAGCAGAAACACACTGGGGGTGAAAAATCAATTAGGTGTGAAAAGGACTTCACCATGGAGCCTGGCAGAGAAAATGGCCTGGGTAGGGGTAGGGGGAGAGTGCTGCAGGAAGAAAGGAAAGAAAATTTGATTCTAGACAGAATTCTACCCAAGCAGTACCACTACCAAGCATAAAACCTAAGACAAGTGATCACAAGGACAGCCAGACCCCCAGAAGGAGAGAAGGGGCAGGAGAGAGGGATTTGGACCCCCTCCGCATCCAGGTAGAGCACAGAGCTCTGGACTTCTTTAAGGACAAGAGTTTCACAATTAACAGATACTTGGATTTTAACATATGACAGTCATGTGGGTGGAAGCCAAGAAAGGCATTTGGGTCAATCCAGGAAAAAGTCCCTAAAGATTTAGAAGGCCCTGTATACAGGCCCATTAAGAAGGGCAGGTTCCGACTCCAAAGGAAAGAAGTCAGGGCTTAGTTTAAAATCTGAGTGGGAACCCCTGGACTTTCCCATCGAGGCCACACCAAGCTGGGTGTGTGCTAGGGGGGTTGAGACGGTCTCACCTCAAGTACCCCAGGGGTTCCCAGGAAGAAGTGACCATACAGAGGTTCAGGAAAGATTTGACCCAGAAAGGCTACTTTTGAGCTAGGCCTGGGAATGAGAAAGATTTCAACAGGTGGTGCTGGGGCCCTGAAACTCCAGGTAGTAGGAATGACATGGATAAAGTGAAGAAGTAGAAAACTTGTGACATGTTCAGGAAACAAGTAGAAAACTTGTAACATGTTCAGCTTAGTACACACCTCAGGAAACAGTAAGTAAAGGGACTGGACAGGCAGATTGAGTCATGAGAGAGGGAGATGGGGCTTGAATGCCGAGGTTATTGGAGGGGGTAGAAATGGGGAGGTATAAGATGATCACAAGCAAACTGAGCAGGTGTATCTGTAGAGAGAAGAACTGAGCCCGGAATTATCAAGAGTGAATGAGAAAGAGAAAGGAATAGTGGGGGAGAAGGGGTGGTAGGCAGCCTCTAAGATGGCTGCAGTGATCCCTGCCTCCTGGTACTCATGCCCTTGTGTAATCCCCTGCTCTTGAGTATAGCCTAGACCAGGGGCCCTCAAACTTTTTAAACAGGGGGCCAGTTCACTGTCCCTCAGACTGTTGGAAGGCTGGACTGCGGGCCCTGGGACGAGTCAGCTGCTAAGCAGGACAGGCAGTGGTGGCAAAAACACCCAGTGGGCCGGATAAATGTCCTCGGTGGGCCACATGTGGCCTGCAGGCCGTAGTTTGAGGACACCCCTGGCCTAGACCCAGGGACCAGTTTCTAATGAGTAGAATATGGCAAAAGCAATGAGATGTCACTTTCAAGGTCATGAGAGGCTATGACTTCCATCTTGCATTCTTTCTCTAAGCCCCACTCTGGAAGAAGCAAGTTACCAAGCTGTGAGTAACCTGATGAAGAAACTGATGGCAAGAAATTGAAGTCTCTGGTCAATAGCCAGTGAGAACTTCCACCCTGCCAACAGCCTCATGAGTGAACTTGGACATGGGTCTTCTAAGGTGTGCCAACAGCCACATAAATGAGCTTGGAAGCACATCTGCTCCTAGTTGAGCCTTGACATTCCCTGTCTGACCCCTTAACTGTATCTTGGTGAGAGACCCTGAGCCAGAGGCAGCCAGCTAAGCTTTACTTCAATTTGTGACCCACAGAAACTGGGATAAGTGGTTTTAAACCACTAAGTTTTGGGATAAATTGGTATGCAACAACAGATGACTGATACGCGAAGGATAGGGATAAGGAGGCCTGTGGACAGTGGCTGTACTGTTTCCTAATGACTGTGGTCCCAGGTTCCAAGCTCTTGTGATGCCTGGCTCTCCCTCAATTCTTCGAGTTCCAAGAGATTCCCATATCCCTTCTAATATATTCCCCTTATGAGCTTCAGGTAATTGGAAGAGGTCCTGTTCCTTAACACCAAACAACCTGTGTATGCAATCAACTCCAGAACAGTACTGAGTCATTTCCTGAACTGAATTTACTGAAGGTCAAGTAGACACACACAGAAATCGATCACCTGGTTGTTTATGAGGCTCAAGGTAACAGAAATAGGGCTCACTGAAGCCCTTCTCTTCATAGTTCAGCACATCATTTAACAATCTTGCAAAGAATAGATCTAAAATGTTATTTTATTTTAAATTACCAGTTAATCCTTTGGTATTGAGCATTTCCTCCCAAAGTTCCTGGGTGCTGATGTTGACCTGAAGCCAAAGAGGACCAAAGGCTATGTTACTGAGGGCACAGATGGGGAAACAATTTCAAGCATTTGCTCTAGCTCAGTGGTTCTCCACCTTCCTAATGCCCTGGCCCTCTAATACAGTTCCTGTGGGTCATGACCCACAGGCTGAGAACTGCTGCTCTAGATTTCTCCCCTCTTCTCCAAAATACTTACAAATACAGTTCAAGTTGTCCCCTCTCTCCAGTCCTCCCTTCTCCTTTCCTCTCTTCCTGCTTCCCTCCCCATGAAAAACAACTATCTTAAGAATGATGTGTACTATTCTCAGGCATCTAAAAAATAATTTTACATATTATTTGTCTACAAACAACTTTTCGTGTTCTTTATGTACATAAACAGTATTATATTTTCACTCAATATCAGAAATAGTTGAGTTGAATTTATTGCCATTCTTTTCCTTTGTTTCCTTATCTACAAAGAGTTCTGGTTTCATTAGATACGAAGTACAAGGAGAAATACATATACAGTATTCTACATAACCACAATACAATCATCAAAATCAGGGGGGAAGAGACACTGATAATATTATTACCATTTAATCCTTAGACACCATTCACGTTTTACCAATTGTCCCAATAATGCCCTGAACAGCAAAGGAGCTAATCATAATCAGGTGCAAGATTTATTTGCCAAGGCTCTTTGTGAATATCTTCAGTCCAGAATAGTTCTTCAGTCTTTCTTTTATTTTTATAACCTTGACACTTTTAAAGACCATATGTCGGGCACTTTGTAGACTGTCCCTCAGTCCCTTGGCAGGGGTGTGCCTGATGTTTCCTCCTAATTAGAGTCAGATTGTGCATCTTTGGATTGATGAAATCGGTTGGATTGGTTGGAATGTTACATTCCAGCAAGTGACAGGCAATGTCCACCTACCCATTCACTGCCCATATTGTGATAATGATGTTCACTTTGATCAATGAATGGATTAAGGAGCCTGTCAAGCTCCTCCACTTTTCCTCTGTAATTATTTAGTTTTGGGGGGAAGCTACTTTGAAACTATGTAAATTAAGAGACCATGAAAAACACCACTTGTTCTCTTTTTTTTCTTTCTTGAGAGAGTCTCACTCTGTTGCCCTGGGTAGAGCCTTGGAGTCATAGCTCACAGCAACCTCAAACTCTTGAGCTCGAGGGATTCTCTTGCCTCAGCCTCCCAAATAGATGGGATTACAAGTATCCGCCCAAATGTGCAGCTGGTTTTTCTATTTTTAGTGGAAACAGGGTCTCACTTTTGCTCAGGCTGGTCTCAAACTCCTGAGCTTAAGCAATCCACCCTCCTCAACCTCCAAGAGTGCTAGGATTACAGGCATGAGCCACCAAACCTGGCCACACCATTTGTTCTTAATACGGGTATTCTAAGGTCCGTGTCCCTTTAAAAAGGCAGGCTGCATTATCTGCAATAAGGGCAGGAAACACATAACATCTGCAAATCCTCCATTAAAGGGCCCACTTTTTAGGAAGTATATGCCTCTCTTTTTTGTTTCTATAAAAAGAAGAAGCAGGAGGAAAATGAGGGGAGAAGAAATAAGAAGGAAGGAGGGAGAAGGAGAAAAAGAAAAAGAAGAAGAAAAAAGGGAAAAAAAGAAAACCAAGAAAAGTCCTGATACTTTAAATGAGGTTAGAGAGTTGGACT
This sequence comes from Galagoides demidoff, assembly GCA_963574575.1. Taxonomy (NCBI): domain Eukaryota; kingdom Metazoa; phylum Chordata; class Mammalia; order Primates; family Galagidae; genus Galagoides; species Galagoides demidoff. Next base: position 38,344 of record CAUYQV010050003.1, on the reverse strand, counting down.
GAAACCATCCTGAGCCCACGAGTACAGTGCTGAGGAAAAGTGATCGGAGAGTTCAGAAGCCCCAGTCCCCAGAGGCCCAGCTGTAAATCACTAGCAACTCTCTGCCCCTGAACCCTGTCAGGGCATGAGCTGTGGGGTCAGGACTCTCTGGATAGTTGAAGATTCTCACCCCTCAGAGCAGGGCAGGAGCAGAAACATATGGGAAATATCCAGACTTCACTAAGTCCTACATTTGGTAGGGAATGAATGAAGAACGTGTGGCATCTTTAGATCAGATTGTCACTTAATGTTCCATGATTTCTTTCTGTCTCAGTCACAAAAGGCACCCCAAATAACCTTCTTAGAGAGAGAACAGGGTTCCTGGGTTGGCAGATCCTAGGTACCTCACAGAGAGGTGACATGCAGATGCCTTAGTGTAGCAGAGAAAGGAGGCCAATATCCCTTGGCTCTGAGAAAAAGGGGGCATTTACTTTGAGTACTTACTGCATTGTACTCAGAGATCTGAGGAATACAAGCAAAAAAATATTGCTAACAGCTGCTGTTCTCCCCAAAGGGGATATACAGCATACACACACGAAACGTTCATCACGTGAAGCAGTAATATTAGAGGCACTACAGACTGCATTCAGACCAGCTAGGAAATGTCCAAGAGAGTCTCATCACCACAACTCTGCAGGTTATGTACTATCACTTTTTTTTTTTTGAGACAGAGTATCACTATGTTGCCCTCAGTAGAGTGCTGTGGCATCACAGCTCATAGCAACCTCAAACTCTCGGGCTTCCGTGATTCTCTTGCCTCAGCCTCCCAGGTAGCTGCGATTACAGGCACCTGCCACAATGCCCAGCTTTTTTTGGTTGTTGTAGTTTTCATTGTGGTTTAGCAGGCCTGGAATGGATTTAAACCTTCTAGCCCCGTGTATGTGGCCAGTGCCCTAACCACTGAGATACCAACATGGAGTCATACTCTCCCTCTTATTTACATAAAGGCCCAGAGAGGTTGCAGAAATGATTCACACAGCAATAGGTGGTAGCATCAGGAGCTCAGGATTTACTACACATAGAATATTCACATACGAAATGTTTCCTAACTCTAGGGTCCTAGAAGACCCAGACTGGAAGGCCCTTAGGGATAATTCACACAACATCCTCATTCTAGAGGGGCAAGCTGTAGCCCAGAGAGGTTATATCATGTTCAAAGTCACAGAGTTGGCTAAGAGAATACACAAGAACTAACCCAGGTCGTCTCACTTCCAAGCCAAAGTCCTCCCTCACCCAGCACCGGCTACCCTTAAACTAATGCTGCTTAACCTTTTCCTCCTTTTAAAATCACCAGCTTGTGAAATTCATTTGCTGGTCCCACTGAGAACTGTAAGACTGAAATCAGATGTCTCAAAAGCTCTGAAACTCTACTCTCCGGGGTGGGGTGTGTAGCCTGAGTATGTATATTCTATTGGGTTTAGTTGAATATAAAACATGCTAAAGTTCTGAAATGTTCTTGTATTACCGACCATGCAGATGACCTCAGTATGATAAAGCACTCCCTTCCCTTTCCAGGGCCCATGCCTGCAGGTTTTTTACCATCCCTTTTGAATCAACTACTTCTCACTGTTGGGGACCAAGAAGAAAAGAGGAGAGGCTAGCTTACGGATTCACTTGTCCAGGGGGCAACGAGTAAGGCATTCCATTAATATATCACAAATTCTCGGCATATATCTCAAGACATATTTAACAAGTGAGTGTTTGAACAGTGGTGGGAAAAGTGGGTCTCCACAGAGCACACAGTTACAGACGCATCTCCAAACTCAACCTATTACATGCGTTGAGCAAGATACAACGGCGTTTCAACAAAAAACGTAACAGCCACGTCGAATTATGTTAATTCTTTTCTTGATTTTGTAGCTTTATTTATTGAATGTTTGGGTTTTACGGTGGTATGGTTGTATAAACACTACAAGTATAAAGAACTTCTACTCATTTTTGAGTGTATACGGTATTTAAGAGCATACACACACACACACAAAACATCTGTCAACAATGGGGACCCGAGATAAGTTTTTTTCCCTTTAAGAAGAAAGGGTACAGCGTTCAAATTCGAGAACACTGTCACATCCTGCTAGCAAACAGAATGACACTTTTGTACCGCACGCCCCCCTCCCCCGCCCTCCAACCCCAATCAAGTGCTGGAAGCTAGCGCCCCCTGAGGCTTACCTGCAGGGCAATTTCCTTCTTCTTGCTGCCCATGGCTCTGCAAGGAAGACGAAGCCCTGTTACCGCGGGCTTGGGCAGTTCCCCAGCAGCCTTGCGACAAACCGCGGCGCGGATCAGCAAGCCCAGAGCCTCCTCCAAACAGAGTTCTCCCACCCCGTCCCTTTTGAAAGTGCCTCTAAGTGGCAGCAAGTCAGCACACTGATACAAAATGAACACCCCCCGAGGGGAGCGAAGCCTTTCCGGGGATCTGCGAAGCCCCTTCCCCACCCCGGAGCCGGCCAGGGGGCGCGCTCACAGGCCCGAGTCAGCCAGCGGCGCAGCGCAGCCTGCCAGGCGTCCGGGCGAAAAAAGGACAAGGGACTCTGTTATCCCTACTGCACCCACGTATTACTGGGAAACTGAGCCACCAGGACGATCTCCCGACAGGTACACGGTCTTCGACGCACCGGAGTCGCCAACCGAGTCTGCGATGACCCAGCCACGGTCGTCATGGCAACCCAGCACCCCGCCAGGCCTGCCTGGAAAGCTTGCGGACACGTAAGCCACGCCCACTCCGGGCCCGACGCAGTCTCTCGGCTGGGACTCAGAACCCCGAGACTGGCAGGAGGGAGTCCCGCCCCTTGCCGGCCGGATCGGTGTGTGGAAACGTTCTCATTGGCTGGAGAGTTTGTCATTGTCTGGAGGCTTTGAACCCACCAGGCAAAGACCCGACGCATCTGTGCGTGGTACAGTTGCATTCTTGCATCTCAGCATCCCTCCTACCGCGTCTGCCATGGCTGATGTGCGGGTTTTTCACCCTTACATACCCGCATAATGAGTGCCAGGTGCAGTGCCTCCAGGTCTTTAAAAAAAAAAAAAAAAAAGGATACAGGCTGAGCTTGGTGGCTCACGCCCATAATCCAAGAATTTTGGGAGGCTGAGGCGGGAGGATTGCTTGAGGTCAGGAATTGGAGACCAGCCCAAGCATGAGTGAGATCCCGTCTCCACAAAAAATAGAAAAGTTAGCCAGCGGCTGTGGCGCGCTGCTAGTCCCAGCTGCTTGAGAGGTTGAGGTGGGAGGATTACTTGAGTTCAGGAATGTGAGGTTATAGTGAGCTATGAGGACTCCACTGTATTCAACCCCAGGCAGCAAAGCAAAAAACAAAATAAAAAAAAAGTATGAAAGTCAAGACATACAAAACACAAAATATGGCCAGGGCAGTGGCTCATGCCTCTAATCCTCGCATCTGGAAGGCTGAGGCAGGTGGATCATTTGAGCTTACACTTTCAAGACCAGCCTGACTAAGAGTGAGACCTCGTCTCTAGTAAAAATGAAAAACTGAGGCAGAAGGATCACTTGAGCCCAAGAGTTTGAGGTTGCTGTGAGCTATGACACCACAGCACTCTACCAAGGGTGACAAAGTGAGGCTCTGTCTTAAAAAAAAAAAAGCAAAACATGGTATCAACAATCACTTTAATCTGACCAATTGCAAGAAAGAAATTGTCAGAGTGGGTTTTTAAAAAACTAGGCCCAGTGGTGTGTTGTCTAAAAGAAACAGATTAAGTTAAAAGTAAAGGAACAGAGAAAGTTATGCCATCCTGACACTAATCGGAAGAAAGCTGAAGTACCTTTGGTAACTTAAGGAAAAGCAGACTTCAGAACAAGGAAATCTATCAGGGATAAACAGGGCATTACATAAAGTTAAAGGGGCCAATTCTCTGGGAAGATAAAACAATACTTCACATTTATGCACTTAACAACAGAGAACTCTAATAAATGAGGCAAAAATCATGCAACTGCAAAGAAAAATAGGTAAATCTAGTATTATCATTGAAGATGTTAACACCATTTACAAAGTGATTATTAGATTAAGCAGGCAGAAATGAAGAAGGGTGTAGGTGAACTGAAAGTATCAAAAATTAATTGACATTTTTCAATATTTCATTCCAAAAAAGCAAAATGTAGATTCTTCTCAAGCTCGCATGGAACATTCACCAAGTTAAACCACATTCAGGCTGTCAAACATACCTTAACAAATTTAAAATAATAGAAATCATACAAAAATATGTTCTCAGACCATAATGGAATTGAGCTAAAAATCAGTAACAGCTGATGAAAGGAATCTAGAAGATTTAAATAAATGGAGAAATATTCCATGTTCATGGATAGACACAATCAATATTGTTAGGATATCAGTTCTTCCCCATATGATCTATAGATTAGACACAATGCGACTCAAAATCTCAGAAAGCAAGCTATTTTGTGGACATCAATAAACTGATTCTGGAGTTTAAATAAAAAAGGGACCCAGAATACCTAGCAGAAAGAAGAAAGAACAAAGTCAAGGAACTGACACCACCTAAATTCAATACTTACTATAAAGCTACAATGATCAAAACAGCAGGAGGTTAGTGAAAGAACAGATACATAGGTCAATGAAATGGTGCTGGAATAGTGGATGTCCATTTGCAAAAAATGAATAGACACAGAACTTACAACTGTTGTAAAAATTAACTCAGGATAGGTCATAGTCCTATTAAAATAATGTAAAATGCAAAACTATAAAACTTTCAGAAGAAAACACAGGAGAAAGGTCAAGGTGATCTTGGGTTTGGTAATAACTTTTGAGGTACAATGCCAAAAATATGATCCATGAAAAAAATCAATCAGCTGGAATCTGTTAAAATTTAAAAACAATTGTGCAAAATACTATTAAGAGAATGAAAAGACAAGCCATAGACCGGGATAAAATGTTTGCAAAACATAAATCTGAAAAAGGACTTGGATCCAAAACATACAAAATCCAACAATAAGAAAACATATATCCCAATTTAAAACTGGGAAAAAAATCTGAACAGACTCCTCACCAGAAAAGATACACAGATGGAAAGTAAGCATCTGGACAAGGTGCTCAACCTCATTTGTCAATTGGGAATTACAATGACAATTAATGACATGGTGGGGCATGGGGGAAGGGAAGATCAGACAGAGAAGGGGGGCTGCAGAAGGGATGTGGGCAAAAAAAAATAATGACTAATTCTCACACAAACTAGATTTAATTTTGATCAACGTATATTACTTAAACATCAATTTTTAATTCAACATGCCAATATGTTGTTTATCATATTGTATCCTTATTCATCAGTGAAACATGTCTGTAATTTCCCCTTTATAATAATATATTTTTTCTAATTTTACTATCAGGGATATCCAGACTAAGTAGAATGATTTTGAAGTATTTTTATTTCTACTGTCTACAAGACTTGGCGTGATCTGGTTTTTTTGTTTTTTAGAAATTATTTTTCACTTTTATTTATATATATTAGTTGTCTATTTCTTTTTAGACTTTGGTAAAAACATAATAAGAAAAAAAATTGTTTGCTATTTGTATTTTGTCTTGTGTATTCTGTAACAAAGAAGTAGTAAATGATTATGTATCAAAAAAAATTCACAGTTCTTGTTAAAGCTATATTGATGGGTACTTTCTATTTTGGTTGGTGATACGATGCTATCTTTCTTTTTCTAATATTATTTTGTAATTCTGTTTTTATATAGGAATATAATTCATTTTGTATAGTTATGTTGAAGTTAGCTATATTGCTGAATTTTTCTATTGCTTTTGGTAACTTGCAAGTAACTTGGTAACTTGGAAGTAATGACATTTGTATTTTTTTTACAAACCATTGGGATTTTTAAGTTGTCATAATTGTACTAGCTAGGATCTTCAACTTTACTAGGAGTGGTGGTAGCAAGTACACTTATCTCATAACTGATTTGTAGATAATGCTTTTGTTTCCCCATAAAATTGATACATTTGTCCCAATGTTATCTTCAATGATTATGTCAATGTTTTGCCTATAGTTGATGTTCTGTAAATATTCATGGAATAAAGGAGCCTGAAATATATATATAAAAAAAACATGACTTGATGAGAAGGCGGGTGATGTGATGGCGTTGGGTCAGCAATTGCCTGCTCTTGGTTCTTGGTGTGCTCTTGGTTGAAGAATGACCAGACACATGGAAAGCAAGTTAAGCATGAAGTAACTTTTATTGAGGGAGATCAAGATAGGTGTATATAGCAAGAGCAAGATATGTTCACTGCAGACAACAAACGGGCCCCTGTCCTAACGAGAAGCTCTGAGTATGGTCTGGGGTTTTGTTTTATAGTGTCTGGATGGACCCTCCTTGGAGTTCAGAGGTCACCACTGAATCACTTTTTTTTTTTTTGTTATTTTTTTTTTTGAGACAGAGTCTCACTATCTCACCCTTGGTAGAGTGCCATGGAATCACAGCTCATAGCAACCTCAAACTCTTGGGCTTAAGTGATTCTCTTGCCTCAGCCTCCCAAGTAGCTGGGACTACAGGTGGCCACCACAGTGCCTGGCTATTTTTATTGTTGTTGTAGTTGTCATTGTTGTTTTAACTGGCTCTGGGCGGGGTTCAAACCCACCAGCCCCAGTGTATGTGGCTGGCACCCTAGCCACTGAGCTACAGGCATTGAGACTTGTTTGTTTGTTTGTTTTCTGAGACAGAGTCTCACTTTGTCACCCTCAGTAGAGTGCCATGGCATCACAACTCACAGCAAACTCTTGGGCTTAAGCGATTCTCTTGCCTCAGCTCCCAAGTAGCTGGGACTATACGTGCCCAACGCAATGCCTGGCTATTTTTACAGATGAGGTCTTGCTCTGGTTTGGAACTCATGAGCTCAGGCAATCCACCAGCCTTGGCCTCCTGGAGTGCTAGGATTATAGGCATGAGCCACCGCCACATATAACCACTTTGATGGACAATTAACATGATTTGCCTTCGGTTACTCTAGGTCACGGTCCAAATCTTACTGTGCCTGCCCAGTGGGTGTTCCTCTTTCTCCCAAGCGTGGCAGTTGTCCCTAAGAGGAATCAAGGGTAGGGGCAACACCAAGACAGAGTGCCTGTCCTTGTCCTTTTTTCCAGGTGGAGGGGGTAATTGCTTAAGGCAGCACCAAGGTAGAGCACCCATCCTTGTCTTTTGTCCCTGACTAGCTACCTAACAAAGGGAGAAGGTGTGGGGGGCGAACTGGGGGCTGGGTAAGGGAATGATGATTTCAATGAAATCTGAATATTTAAAAATCTGGATGGAGAGGATTCTAGGCCTTGGGTACTGTGACTGTGAAGACCTTAGGTGGGAAGTGGCTTGGCAGGATCAATACCAGTGTCAAGCAGCAAAGGGACAGAAGGAGAAAATTATTTCAGTAGAGTTGAGGTAAGTGGGGTGGGACCTTGTAAGCCAAGGTCAGGAGGTGAGTTTATTTCCTGTACCACCAAGTGAAGACTGTAGCCTGGATTTGGATCTCTCTCCCACCACCTGCTAGGCCTTCTTGATGGGCTCTCTGTAGTGGATTCAACACAGGTCTTTGTCATCTCTGGCCTGTCCCATGGCGGTAGGCTTCCCATGTCCTTTGTAAGTCCTTTGGACCATACTCTTAAGTTTATTCTTCATCCAGTCAACCTGGTTGCTGCCCTCAAGGCGCAGATTTTAAAGGAGGTACACATGAGCATACACTGTCAGCAATGCCACTTAAATCATAATTGTGATGAGTGCTGTGAGCCCAGTAGAGGATGCGGGAAGGGGTGGTGGTTACTTTAAGCTATGGGCTTCAGTGGTGAGTATTTCCTCACCACTTCCAGGTTAGTCAGGAGATGAATGCCCCAGGAAGATGGGCAGCATGGGTGAAGCCTAAGGTAGTAGGGTGCCCCAGAAGCACAGAGAAGGCCAGGATGCTAGAGTCTGGGAGACAGCCTGTGTGGGTTGAATAGTGTCTCCCCCAAATTCAGGTCCTTCCAAGAACTTCAGAATGTGATCTTGTTTGGAAATAGGGTCATTGCCAATGTAATTAATTCAATTAAAAAGGAATGGAGTCATACTGAAGTAGAGTGTGCCCTTAATTCAACATGACTATCCTTTTAAGAAAAGGAAAAGAGGGCGTGAGGTTGCTCACACCTGTAATGCTAGCACTCTGGGAGGCCAAGGCAGGAGGACTGCCTGAGCTCAGGAGGTTGAGATCAGCCTGAGGAAGAGCAAAAACCCTTCTCTAAAAAAAACAGCCAGGCACCTGTAGTCCCAGCTACTTGGGAGGCTGAGGCAAGAGAATTGCTTGAGCCCAAGAGTTTGAGGTTGCTGTGAGCTATGATGCCATAGTACTCTACCCAGGGCACAGAGTGAGACCCTGTCTCAAAAAAAAAAGAAAAAGAGGAAAGCAAAGAACGAGACCGGGTGATTATCATGCCTGTAATCCCAGCACTTGTTGAGAGGCCAAGGTGGGTAGATTGCCTGAGCTCACAGGTTCAAGATCAGCCTGAGCCAGAGCAAGACCTGGTCTTTAAAAACAGTCAGGTGTTGTGGCCAGCACCTGTAGTCCCAGCTACTTGGGAGGCTGAGGCAAGAGAATCACTTAAGCCCGGGAGTTGGAGGTTGCTGAGAGCTATGATGCCACCGCACTCTACCAAGTGGTGACAAAGTGGGACTGTCTCAAAAAAAAAAAGGAAGGAAGGAAGGAATAGAAAAGGAAAAGAGACTTAGAAACACAGGAAGAACACCAAGTGAAGACAGAGGCAGACCTTAGAGTATGATGTGTCTACAAGTCAAGGGATACAAGCAACCGCCTGAGTATAGAGAGAGACACCTGAAACAGGTTTTCCCTTAGAGCCTCCGGTAGGAAGCAATCCTAAACACACCTTGATCTTGGACTTCCAGTCTCCAGAACTGGGAGAGACTAAATCTCTGTTGTTATAGCCACCTAGTTCCGGGTCCTTTGGAACTCTAGGGACACACAATGATAGGAGGCAGGAGGGGCCTATTGGGCCCCGATGAGATGTTAGACTTTAGCCTAAGAGCAATGGGGAACTACCCAAAGGAGCTAAGCAAGAAAGGACCAGAATCAAATCCAGTAAGAGTCCCGGCCCTGCCACAGTCCGCTAGTGCCGCACCCTCGCCACTCTCGCGGATATACACAGTTTCCTAAATATGCCAAGAGCTTGGCAGCCTTCCCTACAAGAGGAGATAGCTGACTTCCTTCCTTGGGGCAGCAAGCCTCCCAGAGAAGTTTAGCAATGTGTCTCAAAAACCTTAACATAACCCCACCCATGCCCTTTGACCTGGCAGTTCTACCTCTAAGAATTTAGTCTTTGGAAATAACTAGGCAAATATTTGAAAATGTATCAAGAAAAAAAAAAAAGTCCAGCTCATCATCAGAGAGCGTGTCAAGGTCCATCTCCGCATGGCACATCTGCCACTTTCATTTACCTGAGCTTCAGTTTCCTTATCTGTAAAATGAGAAAAGTGGGTAAGAGTGAAATGTTGGGCGAGAAAGAGTTTTATAAGCCGTAAAGTTTGGGGTTAATTCACGGTGTCCTCCTTTCTTCTTGGACAGGACAGCCCTCAGGATTCCTTTTATACTCTCCTGCGTGTGGGGGGTGGGGGGGAGGGCACGGCTCATCTCTACTGTGCTTTTCAAATTCCTGAGGCTTCACCTTTGTGTTTGCACCAGGATTTGCAGAACAGGCTCCACCAAACTTTGGGAAATTGGGCCAGGCAGCTCAGAGTGCAAGAAAACGAGATGCGAGAGCTGCTTTTGCTAAAAGGAGCTGGTCTCAGGGATCGCGGCACGAGGGTCCGAGGGCTGCTACAGAAGAAGGGCAAACAGGCTGGCAGGGGTGCTGGGGTTCGGGCTTCCGGGACGGCGGTCCCTGGACGCTGGGCGGGGACTGTGAGCGCCGGGGCCGACCTGCGCCACCACCGAGAGGGCCCCCCGCGCGTTCCTAGAGCGGCCGCCAGCGGCCAGGTACGGGCCCGGAGGCCGCCGGGGCCTCCCCGGCTCAGGCCAGCAGGGGGCAGCACACCCAGCCTGGTGCCGCCCGACGTGGCGCCGGCCGCGAAGCGAGGCTGTAGGTAGCCTCAGCTCGCTGCCGGGAGCCGCAGGCCTTATCGGATTGGGCAGAAAAATGTTTAAAAGTCGAGCCATTAAAATTAATTTAAATTTATAAAATGGACACGTTTAAAAGATAAATATAGATAGAGACTTTTTTTTTTGCGCGTAGAGACGGGGATACGCCATCTTGACCAGCCTAGTCTTGAACTCCCAGCCTCAAGCGAGCCTCTCGCCTCGGCCTCCTAAAGTGCTTGGGTTACATTTGTGAACCACTGCGCCCGTCTCATATTAATCTTTCAAATTAAAAAATACAGTAATTTGTATTAAGCCCTTTCTCCATTCACTCGCAGCAACTTGGGGTTCGTATAAAACTCTCTTGGGTGACGAAGCAAACAAGGGAAACTGAGGAGGGGTCCTAGGGGCCAGCGGGCTGGGACGGGGCAGAGTTGAGGAAGGCTCGATGGAAATCCAGAAGGGGTTGGAGGCCTGGGATTGGGGAGGGCCACTCGCAGGGGTCCCAGAGGCCTCTGTGAGCCGCTGCTTAGAGGAACAGAGAGGTACAGTCAGGCGAGGCAATTTAAAAGGAAATCACCAGGGTGGCTGCCTTCCGGCGCTATCTGGCGATGCAAAGAAGCCAGGAGAGGTGGCTTTGCCTGCCCTTGGATCCCTTACCAGGCAGCTTGGTGACCTTTCTTCAGAGGGCAGGGCCGCCGGAGAAGGATTTCTGCCATCCCCCAGGCACCACAGTGGTGAGAGGATTTGGCAGGGATCTGGGGGCTCTAACTATCTAATATTAGGGCTGAAATATCAGACAGAATGATAAAATCATCTTTAAGTGATACCTTTCAAAGGTTTTGGACTAGTTTGAATAAAGAGAATCATCCCCATCCCTGCTGGGCAGAGATTTGGGATTGTGCCTGTTTCGTCCTGCACGTCCTCACCTGTGGCTGCTGTCATCCATTTATTTAACATTCTCTGAGTACCTTCTCGGTGGCGGACAGTGCAGCAAGCGCGAAATGAACAAAAGCCGTTTCTGCCCTTAGGGAAAATCAAACACACAATGGCCGCTGAGCGCCGGCTCTTGGCGCTCACCAAGCCCGGGAAAGCCGGGAGGAGCGGGCATCCTCTGCGCTGCGTGTGTGGCCGAGGATCCTGCCAGGCTGCACCTTGCCCCTGCATCTTCCCTTGCCTTCCAGTGGAAGCGTTTCCTGTAAAAATAACCCCAGGGGTCCTTGTAGATTTTCTGACACAGGGCTTTTCAGGACATCTGTGCTGCTATTTTTCCCCACGGCCTTCCTGGGATTCTTGGGGGGCGTTAGAGCGCTTGATTTCACTGGCAAGGTTATAGGGACTCACCATTTTCTGATAAGAACATCTGCCAAGTAACGTAGGGGTTATAGAGAACAGAAATGCTCGTGTACTCCACAAGGAAAAAATACACCCAAGAAACCCTGTGCTCTATCAAAGAATTAAACACGGAATGTGTCATTGAATACATTAAACATACAGAGTTTAGATGGAGGCTGGGAAAATTGAAACAAGAGTAAAAAGAGTCCTGGTGACTTGCCCAGGGCAGGGACTTTGAAGTGACTTTACTCCCTGGAGACCCCTCAAGTGCAGCCCCGAGGTTGGGGAATTGCCCAGCAGGTAGGTTGGGCTCCCTCTCACCCCAACTCTAACCTCCTTCAAAAGGTTATTTCACATAGTATTTAGCTTCTGAAATAGTTTTATTTTAAACAAGGGATTCTGGGGCTAAAAACAAGCTTGAAAATATTGACAGATGAAGTGCAGAATGTTTGGCTGATAACTATAAATTCGATATTGGTTTTGTGTTCTGAGTTTGAAAGATATTCTAAAATATAATACCACAGATGTAGTCTCTACAGAGAAGGGATGAACACTTTCCAAATAATCCACTTCATTTCATAGGTATGGAGATGGTTACAAGTCCTCATGCCGGGTCGTACGTAAGATGCGTTTCTTCCTTTACACTTAAGGAAGAGACTGAGTACCATCTCTTGGAGATATAAAGGATTCATTCAATTCTAAGTTAATTTTTTATTGCTTACAACTCAGAAATTTCTTTTACAGTATTAAAAATGCTATTTTCATTTTGGGGGCAGAGGGTTTTAAATAAAAATATGCAATTCTGTTATGCAATTTACCTAATAAGGTGAGTTGATCTTTTTGGTTAAATGAATACCCAACCATGTTTGAATGAAATTAATGCTTATTCCAAGACTGAAGAGTTGGCACAGATTTTGGGCAAGAAAAATGTGTCTATTTCTCTCAATTTGTCTACTGTTTGATTAAATATACTACAGATTGGCTTGCTTTGGTCTGAACATTGACTTGTTCTTTTAGCAGCACTCTGAAACATTTTTGAAGGTTTAATTTTTTCCAAACTTATTGTAAAATGTATCATAAAACTTTGGCTTGGTAAGGCATTGATTAATTAAAGATGAGCTAAGCAACCGCTGGGTTAAAGTGGGAAAGGAATAATAAGAATTTTAGTTGAACATTCATTATTTTTAAATTATTCAGAGGGTTACTATGGGAGCCAACTTTGTGTCTTTACTTTTGGACAAAATTAATGGAATTTACACTGAAGACTATCAATTCAAGTAGAAAAATGCATACATAAAAATTTAATCTTAGATTTTAGATTTTACTTGCAGAAAATTTGATTATGGAACCATGTATATCTTGGACTAAATTTCCATGGAAAAATCATAAATGTTGCCTTTGATAACCTGTTTACTTTTTTCTCTCTCTCTCTTTTTTTTAAGAGACAGAGTCTCACTTTCTCACCCTCAGTAGAGCTCTGTGGCATCACAGCTCACAGCAACCTCCAGCTCTGGGGCTTAGGTGATTCTCTTGCCTCAGCTTCCCGAGTAGCTGGGACTACAGGTGCCCACCACAACGCTAGACTATTTTTTGTTGCAGTTTGGCTGTGGCTGGGTTTGAACTGCCACCCTCAGTATATGGGCTGCCACCCAACCTGTTTACTTTTCTTAATTGAGTTTAGTTTAAATCTTATCAATATCAATCCTTTGAGGGCATAATTTTAGTATTTGTGTATCTTATAAATAAAGAACTGATTGAATTTAGTTCTTAAAAGGGTTTTAGACTTATTAGAGTATAATGATTCTAAAAAGAAACAGTCTGTTGTCCTGATATTCATTTTTTAGGATAGGAATTTTCATTGGTGTGTTTAAAATTCAATTTTCCATTATCCTAATTAATCGTCACCAGCGACAGTCCTGTCATATAATATGGGGGTTATTTTGAGAAACTGGATATTTCTCAAGCAGTGAGTTTTGGTCATGTAGTAGTGAGCAGTGAAGGGAATGGTGAGAACCCAAAAGTTAGCGTTAAGCCTGGCAGGTTAGAACCAAGGGCATGTGTTGGTCTGCATCTGTGGCTCAAAAGAGTAGGGTGCTGGCCCCATATACCGGAGGTGGTGGGTTCAAACTCAGCCGACCAAAAACTACAAAAAAAAATTTTTTTTTATATTTTTTAAAAAGGGCATGTGTTATTTTACCAGGTAGCATGTATATCTTCTTTATAATAATCTCTTTCAAGCAACTACTACTCTGTTACACAAATGGCTTCTTAGGTCCCAACTTTGGAAATAAACACCAAAGAGGAGTCTCTTGATATAATACATAGCACTCTATCCAAAGTCCCTAAGGAATAGAGGCGCTCAGTCTAACATGGGGGTGGGCGGGTGACCCAGCAGTTGACACTAGCCTGAGCAAGAGCAAGACTCCATCTCTACTAAAAATAGAAAAAATTAGCCGGGCATCTCAGCAGGTACCTGTAGTTCCAGCTAGTTGGGAGACTGAGGCAGGAGGATTGCTTGAACCCAGGAGTTTGAGGTTGCTGTGAGCTAGGCTGAGGTCATGGTACTCTAGCCCAGGCAATAGAGACTCTGTCTCAAAAAATTAAAAAAACATGGCTCGGTGCCTGTAGCTCAGTGGTGAGGGCACCAGCCACATACACTGGAGCTGGCAGGTTTGAACCTAGCCCAGACCTGCCAAACAACAATGACAACTACAACCAAAAAATACCTGGGCATTGTGGCAGGTGCCTGTAGTCCCAGCTACTTGGGAGGCTCAGGCAAGAGAATTGCTTAAGCCCAAGAGTTTGAGGTTGCTGTGAGCTGTGATGACACAGCATACTACCCAGGGTGACAGCTTGAGACTCTGTCTCAAAAAAACCCAAAAAACTTAAAAATAAAATTAAATGGGGGTTGGATTGGTGCTCTTATTGCCAATGCACCAAGCAACATCAATGCTACCATGTTTCCCCCAAAATTAGACCTACCCAAAAAATAAGCCCTAGCAGGATTTCTATGCATTTGTTAAATATAAGCCCTACCCTGCTAATAAGACCTAGTGATGGGTGTGGCTATATAGTGTATCTGCATAGCCATGCCACGCATTTCAGTGCAGAGTAGGAGCAGTAAGGAAGACTGGAATAGCTTTTATCTGCCACAGCTCCTTTCTCCGACGTACTTGCATGGATTTGCGTGTGGTAACAGTGGCTGCAGGCATCCTATTGCCCACATGCGACCAGCTAGGGGAAAAGAGTTCACACATCACTAGCGCCAGCCCCACCAACAAGGTCAGGTTCCAGAAGAAGACGACTTAACTGTATTTGAATAAATGTAGATTGTTGTACTATACTTAATAAAAATAAGACATCCCCTGAAAATAAGCCCTAGTGTGTCTTTTTTTTTTTTTTTGAGACCGAGCCTCAAGCTATCCCCCTGGGTAGAGTGGCATCACAGCTCACAGCAACCTCCAACTCCTGGGCTCAAGCGAGTCTCCTGCCTCTGCCTCCCAAGTAGCTGGGACCACAGGTGCCCACCACAACGCCTGGCTATTTTTTGGTTGCAGCCGTCATTGTTGTTTTTTTTTTTTTTTGGTGGGCTCGGGCTGGATTTGAACCTGCCACCTTAGCCACTTGAGCCACAGGCGCCGAGCTGCTAGTGTGTCTTCTTGAGAAAAAATAAATATAAGGCAGTGTCTTATTTTAGGGGACACACGGTACTTTAGTGAGGTGAATGGTACCCCCTGTCCCAAAGTTGCCTGTGCTGAGCACTTCAGCCAGCAAACTGCTTTCAGACTTACATGCAGTGTCCAGGGGATAGTCAGAGCTGCAAATCAGAGAGAAATAGTAATAGTTTGCATTTTTTAAAAATTAAGGATCCACACTGAAGTTGGGAGGCAGTGCATAACATTGGTTAATAGCACACATTTTGATTTGTTTGATTTAAACTTAAACACACTTAAGTTTAAATTCTGGCCACATGAACTTGGGCTCTGAACATGATCTGTTCAAGGAGACACAAATACTGATTTCACAGGCTGTTGCAGGATAAAATGAAATGAAAGCATTTAGTACTTAGCACAGTGCCCGGGACATAGTAAGACTCAGTGAGTTGTAGTGATTATTATGCCTAATAAACTCACAGCTAGGTCTGATTTCTGACTGCAAGTTTTCATTTAAGGTCACTATTACACCTGATAGTATAATCTTAGCCAAAATTAGTAGAGGTGAAGTCACTGTCAGTAGGGCTAAGTTTAATTTTTCTTTCCTTTTCTGTCTCTCCCTTCCTTCCAGTCCTTTCCTTTCATCTTCTTTTCTTCCTTTTTCAGCCTGGAGCAGTCCGGAATCAGAAATAAAGGGCAGGTCTACGTTTTAACTCGAAATCCTCATTTCAAGGAACCCAACTAGAGATGGTAGATGTAAAATAGATTAAAAAAAATTTTTTTAATCTAGAAGTTCCCACCATGATGGGGAAGCAACAAGAGAGGCTGCCGCAGGCAACACGCTTTCCAGGCTTTCCAGAAAGCTGGAGGAGAGGCCCTGGCCTGACTCTGCGTTGCCCTGGCAACAGTCGGGCCTGGAGGGCCTCAGCCCCTGATCCCTTAATCTGAGGAGCGGCCACCGCAGTGCCTCAGGAAAGGTCTCCCACAGACACCTGGCTAGTTCACGCTACACTGACTAACAACGGATGTAGAAAAGATGGAGACGTGGCTCTTTCTGTCAGAGATAGCTGCTGTCAGATCTCCCTGGTACTCTCAGCTTTTCCACATTGCCAAAGGCTTATTTTACAGAATTAGGCAGCAAAGTCTCTTCCAGATTCTAAGTGCTGTCAAGGCAGCGATGGTTTCCTAATTTTGTTTCTCCATGGAGCCCACTATAATGCTTTGCACACACTGGTGCTTAATAAATACTGGGGGACTGGGGGGCTGTCTGACAATGAGCATCCCCTAAAGTGCCAGCTCACTCTAGAAGTGAGCTTTGCAGGTGACCCAACTCTTCTCTTTATTCTCCAGCTGTAAGATGACAGAGCTTGACTCTAAGGCTTCTTTCTGTCTCTAAAGTCCTTTTTTATTTTCTTACCACATTCACCATTTTGGCAAACACACAGAGCATGTTCTGTTTGATATATGCTGTTTCCCTCAATTTTATCTTAAGTCAAGAAATCTTTTGGGAAACCCAGGTGGCAGGATTGCTTGAGGCCAGTTCTGGGCCAGCCTGGGCAGCATAGCAAGACCTCATCTTTATAAAAAATAAGCAAAATTAGCTGGACATCATGGCATGTGCCTATAGTTCCAGCTACTTGGGAGACTGAAGCAGAAGAATTGCTTAAGCCTTAAGGAGTTCGAGGTTGCAGTGAGTTCCATGACTAAGCCATCACACTCCAGTCCCGGCAAGAGAGCAAGACACTGTCTCAATAAAAAAGAAAAAAAAAGGGGTGGAGGGCAGCACCTGTTGCTCAGTGGGTAGGGCGCCAGCCACATGCACTGAAGCTGGTGATTCGAACCCAGTCCAGGCCTGCTAAACAACTGCAACAAAACAATAGCTGGGGGTTGTGGTGGGCAACTGTAGTCCCAGCTACTTGGTAGGCTGAGGCAAAAGAATCACTTGAGCCCAAGAGTTTGAGGTTGCTGTGAGCTGTGATGTCACAGCACTCTACCCAGGGCAACAGTGAGACTCAGTCTCAAAAAAAAAAAAAAAAAAAAAGAAAAAGAAAAAAGAAAGAGGGCCAGGAGCCTGGCTCATGCCTGTGATCTTAGCACTCTGGAAGGCCAAGGTGGGTGGATTGCCTGAACTCACAGGTTCGAGACCAGCCTGAGCCAGAGTGAGGCCTCATCTCTAAAAATAGCTGGGTATTGTGACCGGCACCTGTAGTCCTATCTACTTGGGAGTCTGAGGCAAGAGAATCACTTAAGCCCAAGAGTTTGAGATTGCTGTGAGCTATGATGCCACAGAACTCTACTAAGGGTGACAAAGTGAGACCCTGTCTCAAAAAAAAAAAAGAGAAGGCTCTGTGCCTGTAGCTCAGGTGGCGAGGGCACCAGCCACATACACTGGAGCTGGCAGGTTTGAATCTAGCCCGGGCCAAAAAATAGCTGGGCGTTGTGGTGGGCACCTGTAATCCCAGCTACTTTGGAGACTGAGGCAAGAGAATTGCTTGGGTCCAGGAGTTTGAGGCTGCTGTGAGCTGTAGTCCCAGCTATCTGGGAGTCTGAGGCAAGAGGATCGCTTAAGCTCAAAAGTTTGAGGTTGCTGTAAGCTATGACGCCACGGCACTCTACCCAGGGCAACAGCTTAAGACTCTGTCTCAAAAAAAAAAAAAAAAAAAAAAAGAGAGAGGGAGAGAGAAAGAAGAGAAGAGAAAAATCTGGAGGCAGAATGGAATAATTTGAAAGAAGCACTGGCTTTTCTCTTTTCAACAACTGGACAGGTTCCAGGGAGAAGAACTCTGTGGCCAAGACTTTGGAGTAAAAAACTTGAGTTCAAATTCTAGCTCTAGCATTTGTTTCTGTGTGGCTTTGGGCCTCCTTCACCTAGCTGAGCCTCAAGCTCTTCACTTATAATATGGGTGTACTGATACATACATCAGAGTTATGAAGTCTATAAATTCTTCAAAAATAAGCAGCATTTCAATAAATGGCAGTTATCCTTTCTGGCACACAACACCATGGGGCTATGGCAACTTAGGAGTCTGAAAGTCTGACCTTCTAAAATTAAATTAAGGGTGCCACAGGAAAGCACTGGGAGGAAATACTGGAAAACCCCAAGTGGGGGAGCACCCCCTGCTGCAGACCCTGGTGTGTGGCTGAGGGGTGAATGTAAACCCTGCCCACCCCCACATCAGGACCACAATGGAGTTGCCTGTGTGGTTTGATTTGAACTTCACACCACAATAATTTCTGCTTCTGCCTGTTGAGGACATTTCTTTTTCAGAGATTCATTCTTTTAGGATATAATAATAGTCCAGTACTAACCTGAATATCTGCTTTACTAAGTTAAACCACCATTAGCCAATAAAGAAATTAGAAAACTTTCAATGAGCCCCTAGTTTGTCTTTACTAAGTATTCTTTTTTATTTAAGCCTCAGAATAATGGCAACTTTATTATCCCCATGTAACAATGAGGAAATTGATGTTTTGTTAATTGACTTGTTCAAGG
The DNA here is from genome assembly GCA_963574575.1 of Galagoides demidoff. NCBI lineage: Eukaryota > Metazoa > Chordata > Mammalia > Primates > Galagidae > Galagoides > Galagoides demidoff. The sequence continues at coordinate 19,757 of CAUYQV010050003.1, read as the reverse complement.
CCATGCTACTGTTAAGTTTAAATTCCTATCTGTTTGACTTTAGGGGCTGTCCTGTTTGATGTTGGCCTCTGATGCTAGCTATGGGTGGGGGGGGGGTGTCAGGCTAGGAAGTGGGGTTAGAGTACAGAGAGGCCCCAGAAGCCAGCTCCAGGTAAGATGTGTCAGTGTTGAGATAACATTATGTCTCTTGAAGGACTTCAAATGGTGTTCCAGTATCCCAGCATTCTCAGAGGCTGAGGCAGGAAGATCCCTTGAGCTCAGGAGTTTTCGACCAGCCTGAGCAAGACCCCGTCATGGTGGATCCCTTGAACCCAGGAGTTTGAGGTTGCTGTGAGCTAAGCCAAGGCCATGGCACTCTAGCCTAGGTGACAGAGTTTAAGACAGCACTGCAAAATATATAAATAAACAAGTTTGTTTTTTAAAGTCCCAATCTTTGACTATATTAGTTTTTTTCTTCTTTTTTTTTTTTTTTGGAGACAGTCTCAGGCTGTCGCCCTGGGTAGAGTATGTGGTATCATAGCTCACAGCAACCTCCAACTCTTGGGTTCAAGCAATCCTCTTGTCTCAGTTTTTTTTGAGAGAGTCTCACTTTGTCATCCTTGTACCACAGCTCACAGCAACCTCAAACTCTTGGGCTTAAGCATTTCTCTTGCCTCAGCTTCCCAAGTAGCTGGGACTATAGGTGCCTGCCACAAGGCCTGACTATTTTTAGAGACAAGGTCCTGCTCTGGCTCAGGCTGGTCTCTAACTCATGAGCGCAGGCAATCGACCTGCCTTGGCCTCCCAGAGTGCTAGGATTATAGGCATGAGCCACTGTACTGGGCCTTGCTTCAGTTTTTCTATTTTTAGTAGAGACAGGGTCTCACTTTTTGTTCAGGATGGTCTTAAACACCTGAGCTCAAGTTCACTTCCGCCTCCCAGAGTGCTAGGATTACAGGCATTAGCCACCGTGCCCAGTCCTATATTTGGTTTTAATTCTTTAAAAAAATCAGATTTCCTAGGAAAAGAAAACTTTTCAACCACCACTTTCATTTGACCCCAGGGTGACCTGAAAAATTCATATAATAAATGAAGTTATTCTCTGAGTTAACTTTGATTCTAGCCCAAACCTCCACAGTTTCAACTTGAGCTGAACATCTCTAGCACTCTGGTAAAGATCTGGGGCACTGAGACCTCTCTACCAAATACCTCCCCAGACACCTCTGCTAATATCTCTTGGGGGCTTCAAATATCCTGGCATTCAAAAGAACCATTTCCCTTGCCATCCCTTTAACCGTCACCCACCAGTTCCATCATCTGTAATCTGTTCACAGGCCATGGCTGTTCTCCTGTGTCCTCTGACTATGTTAGGTTTCCTCACACAGCAGATTTGGTCCTGTGAGACCTATTTGCATTATATCTCTTTCCTGCTTAATAATCTTTAATGGTTTCTCATACAAGATCCAATTCAAATTCTAAAGCCTTGAAGTCTTAGATCCACAACCTTCTCTGCACCCCTGATCTACTCCAAGCCAATATTTGACCCTGTTGTTCCTATACAAGCCCTCTCTCCAGCTCAAGGCTTAATCCGTTACTGCTCCTAATTGCACCTGGCACTAATTTTGCACACTTTTGCTTTTACAATTATCCCCCACTGAGAAAGCCATCCTCATTTTTCTCATCTGCAGAATTCCTCCCTATCCTACAGGCCCAGCCCAGATCCTGCCTCCTAGGGGAAGCTGTCCGGAACCCTCACAGGCTCTCTTCACATGGCACCTGGCATTTGCTGCACACTAAGTGCCCACCTGCTCCCATATCTGCCCAGCTCTCCAGGTGGTCCTGGAGGTCTCTGTGGGCAGGGACTGGCCTCCCTTCTAGCCGTTCATGCAAGCCTAGACTCTCCATCCTCCTCTGGCTGCCATCCCTCATGTCCTGCCATCAACTTAGAAATTTTCAGCATAAATGAAGTTAGATCCCTTCAAATGTGAGCTTTTGGGACATCACGTCTCTCTGTGCATCAGTTTATGTATCTTGTATAAAGGAGAGGGAGCTGACATCTTTGTGGTCCTGTGAAAGTCAACAATGTATCCATCACCTTCTCCTCCAAATCCTCTTCTTTGAACTCCCTCAAGCATCTTGCCACAACTCCTAGGCCTTCAGCACCGCTGTCCTCAGGTCAGGCAGGCTCTGCCTCCAGGGAAGCCCAGCCTCCCCAGTGCATGAGGCCACACTCTGCTAGCCACCATGAATTGTGTCTTCAAACGGCCTGAATTCTCTCTGGGTCACTGCCAAGCCTAGCAGCAGGGCAGCAGAGAGTAAATCGCTTTATAGGCAGTGTAATATGCCTCAATTTCTCTCTCTATGGGAGAGAGAAAGCCAGAGAGTGATGGGAAATGGATAGCTAGAGAAACCAGGGTTCCTTAGTGCAATCAACAAGTCTAGAGAGTAGCTTTGGTGTAACACTGGGATAAAAGTTCGCACTGGTGCCTTCTGTGGCAACCAGGCCAACCTACTCCTTCAGCAGCTGCATTTCAAACTGGACAGGACCTAGGCTCTGAGGGAAGTGTCCAGCTTTTGCTATAGGATCTTCTCACCTACTCATTCCAAAACCATCCCTCACTCTGGCCATGCTAGTCCACTGGTGCCTATTCTATCCTGAACCATACAGTTCTCGAGGACTCCAGAACACGCTTCATCTGCAGACAGGACCCTCTGCCCCTCCTGACTCGTTACTACTTCAGACAGGTCAGTCCCATCTCTCCTTTTCAATTTTATGATCGGCAGGATCAGCATCTCCTTCACCACCCAACACGGGGATAAGCCCGTAAAAGGGACCCAAATGGAGCCTGTCAACTGACACTAGCACATGTCCCTGGGGCCACCTTCTTTCTCAACCCCTCCCCTTCAAAACCAAACAAAAACGGCAAACAGGAAACGCTCGTCTTTTAAAAATTACTCTATTATTATCAAATAGAACCACAGTATCCAAAAGGTATTATAAAGTTCTATTCCCAACTAAACGGCCCTGCACCGCCCCTCCGAGTGGCCGGCGGCCAAATCACTCCCCCCGTGCTGATTGGTTTCATCCATTTTATTGTCAAGGAAATTAACAGCCCGAAGGGGTTCCCCAGGTTCTCGCCCTCCCCCCAGGCCCCCCAGAAACGCCGCAGCAAGCGACCTGGTGTCACTACCCCGTGTCCTTGGGAGGAGGGACGAAAGGAGAGGGGGGGCTCACAGCAAAGGGGCTGGGGGGCGCCCCGCCCCCGCCCGCTGGGCTCGGCCGAGGCAGGTGTCCCGGGTGCGGGGCTCGGTCGTGCAGCCGGCTGGGCGGTGGCGGGGCGCGTGCTCACTCGCCCGTGTGGGTCCGCAGGTGGTACTTGAGCGACTGCTTGTAGCGGAAGCACTTGGCGCAGTGCGTGCAGGGGTAGGGCCGCTCGCCCGTGTGCGCGCGCTGGTGTTCCAGCAGGTGGTGCTTCTGTGTGAAGCGCTTGCCGCACTCGGCGCAGTGGTAGGGCCGCTCGCCGGTGTGGATGCGCCGGTGCTCGAGCAGGTGGTGCTTGCGGATGAAGCTCTTGCCGCACTCGGGGCAGGCATGTGGCCGCTCACGCGAGTGCACGCGGCAGTGGTTGGTGAGCTTGGACTTCTCGCTGAAGCTCTTCTCGCACTCGGGGCACTTAAAGGGCCGCTCGCCCGTGTGAGTCCGCTGGTGGCGCAGCAGGTGCGATGGGCGGCTGAAGCTCTTGCCGCACAGGCTGCAGATGAAGGAGACCTCGTGCTTGCCCGCGTGCACGCGCTGGTGGATCACCAGGCTGATGTGCAGGCGGAAGCTCTTCTTGCACTCGGGGCACGTGTAGGGTCGCTCGCCCGTGTGTGTGATCTGGTGCTTGGTTAGGCTCGACTTGTGACTGAAGCTGCTGTCGCACTCCGGGCACTTGTAGGGTTTGGGGCCGCCACTGCCGCTGCCCGAGCTGGGTGACTTGGGGCGCGGCTTGAGAGCGTGCTTGGGGTTGAAGGTGGGCCCGCGCTCGGGCGAGCTGTAGCCGCCGCGCACGCGGTGGATGCGCTGGTGCAGTGTGAGCTGCTGCTTGTGCCGGAAGCTGATCTCGCACTCGGAGCATTCGTAGGGCCCCTCCTTGATGTGGTTGCGCTGGTGGATGATGAGGTTGATCTTCAGCCGAAAGCTCTTGCCGCACTCCATGCAGGTGAAGGGCCGCTCCCCGCGCCGGTTCCGCTGCTGCTGGCTGGAAGCCCCGCGGTTCTCGTGTCGGTCGCCGTGGTGCGTGGTCGGCGCCAGCCTCTTCACTGCTGGGTTCCCCAGCTGCAGGGGCGGGGGGCTCTCCTCGCCTTCGGGGGACATCTCCCCGGGCAGGGAGGCCTGGTACATACTGGCCTCGTATCTGCCGGACAGCTGCCCCAGGGACTGCAGGTGCTGCGGCAGCTCATCCTCTTCCTCCTCCTCTTCCTCCTCATCTTGTTCCTCTGTCTTTATTACGATCCCCTCTGCTCCAAGGACAGAGAGAGAGAGACATTAGCTGGTGCCCAGAGGCCCTCACCTGAAGTTACAGCACTGCAGCACCCTCAGTTGTAAACGCTGCGTATATATTGTTGGCCCAAATTCCTTCTTTTGGGAAATTATTCCTGTCTCTGCAGCCCGTGTGCCCCACCCCACGGGGCTGGACATGTAAGACAGCGAGGCCTTGGTGTTTGATTCAGGAATGAATCCCGACCTAAAACGGGCCACTCAAGAGCCCTTTCTTGGAATTTTAACCAGAGGATGCAAGGGAGATAGATTTTTGGCGGTCAGGATCGGAAGATGCTCACGGGCTGCTATCCCGGGAGGACCCCAATCCACCACGCCTTAACTGGCATGTTCATGATCCTACCAATTATTTCAGTGAAAAGCACCCCTTTGTTATTTAGGCTACTTTGAGAGTTGGGTTTCTACCAGCTGTGCCAAAGAGGTTTGACTGACAAAGCTCTGGGTCTTCTCCTCTCTAAGGAGCCTCTGCCTGAGCTCTGCTGACTAGTCTGCTGGAGACCTCTCTTCCAGAAATCTTCCCTCCTGTTCGCGTCTCCGTGTCTGCTTTGAGGTCTCAGCCCACAGTACTCCAGCCTCCTCTGAGCCACAGTAGTGGGTGTCCCTCCTCAGCATTAGGAACTCAGCCTTCTGTCCCATCTCATGGATGACTCTTCCCACAGTTAGGTTCTACCAGCCTTGAAGCTGCATCAGGTGTTTTTTTTTTTTTTTTTTTCTCACCATTCCAAGCTGTGGTATGTAGTGCCATGTACACCCCAAATGACCCCCCCTTCCCTCTGTCCACCTTCTAGCCTGGTCCTTTAGTGCCCAAACAATGGTAAGTTCTATAGTGACCCGTGAGAATTAAAGTCTTAAAAGGAGTGGCCTCTGGCTCCCATTTGAATTTTGTCAAGTGCCCTGTACTTATTTGGCACTCCCTAAACACTGTTAATTGGGGAGTGCTATTTTTAGTCACTGTGTGACCTTAGAAAGTCACTCACCTTCTCTGAGCCCATCTCTACACTCTAACAGTCTGTATTTTCAGGATTCTTTTTTCTTTCTTTTTTTTTTTTTTGGTAGAGACAGAGTCTCAGTTTGTTGCCCTTGGTAGAGTGCCATGGCGTTACACAGCTCACTGCAACCTCCAACTCCTGGGCTTAAGCGATTCTCTTGCCTCAGCCTCCTGAGTAGCTGGGACTACAGGCGCCCACCACAACACCCGGCTATTTTTTGGTTGCAGTTCAGCCGGGGCCAGGTTGAACCTGCCACCCTGGGTATAGGGGGCAGGTGCCCTACTCACTGAGCCACAGGCACCGCCATTTTCAGGATTATTAAAAACAAACAGCTTTTTTCAAAGCATTTTCACACCTGTTCTCTCTTTCCAGGTGTGTAGTATCTTATAGGATAATTAAGAATGATCCCCATTTCAGAGAGGAGGCATCCAATCCCAGAGATACCAATGTATCCAAATAGGCCTTTTCAGAGGTTGTACTTTAAGGCCATCTAGTTCACACCTCAACTGACAGCAGCTAAACTGAAGGTAGCAATGTTGGGGACTCCTAAGTCATAGCATTTTCTATTCCTCCTCCAGTGCCAGTGAACTAAGGTGTTAAAATTAGGACACAGGAGTGCTGACTCAGTGCTGCCTTGGTAGTGTTGGGATTCTCAGCAGGAAGTGATTCTTGGAGCATGATGCCTAAAAGATCAAGGAGGAGGCAGCTGCAGAGGCTGGTAACTAGTTTCTCCTGAAAATATAGGGTTAGGTACGAAAAGCAGAGGGGAAAATAGTACTCCAGAAGATCCAAACTCTCCTTGAACATCAGAGTTGCTTTTTTCTTAATGACATGACAAAAAAATGGAACATATGGCTCTAAATTAGGACTCAAAACTCCACAAACAACTGTTTAGTAGTTTTCTAAGGTTCTACCAGAATTGACGGGGAATGCTCAAATGGAATTTATATTATGATGCTCCCAATATAGCACATACTCAGAATTTGCTTTATGTCTTTTCCCAGTTCTTTTATGAAAGACAATGTAGTGTGTCTAAAAGATTTCTGAAATATCTTGCAGTGGTTTAAAAGTAAGAAGTTAGGTCCACATCTTCTGATGAAGAAGGATGCCCATGGTATTTTATTGAGTGCAAAAAGGCAAATTATAGAGTAATTTTTCACAGATAAAATTAAATCAACATGATACTTTAAAAAATCTAAATAGATGTGGATACATTTCTGAATATAAAAAATAAGATACAAATATGTGACAGTTAATGCCTTACACATAAACAAAACTGCAAGTGGGTCCTATCATATTTTCAAGAACACAATTCCTATCTTACACATTTTTTCGTAATATAGAACAAGAGCAAAAGCTGTCCAGTTCATTTGATAAGTCTTATATAACGCTGTTTCTAAAACTAGATGAGGACAATTCAAAAAAAAAATTTCAGGTTCGTTTTATGTATGAAAATATATATATGGAAAACTCCTGAATAAAATATATTACCTAAGTGCAATGATGTATTCAAAAAAAACTATGCCAAGTAGGGCTTTTCCCCGGACTGCAAAATAGTTTAGCTTTGGAAAATCTATCAGCAAACCAGTCCTGAGATCAGGACAGTGAACCCACTTCCTAAGTGTTCTTGAAGTCAGAGGGAGCAAGAGTGTGCAGCATGGTGACATGGAGGCTTTGTAGGGAAACCAGAATGATGACTGGGTTCCAAGAAAGCCAGTACTACAGTCATGTTTAAAAACATGGTCTCTCGGGTGGAAATCTTTAGGTTAGCTGAGGACACAAGTGTGACTTGTGTGGCAATCAAGGACACCTCAGGAGAAGGGAGCTCTAGCTTTACCATTATCTATGTGGCCTTGAAGACAATTTATTTGGCCTCTGCCTGTCATATGTGGGGGGTTGGACAGATATCTCTAAGATCCATTTGAGTCTGACCTGGTCTTGGGATATAACGACTTCCTTCCTAGCCCAGAGGCAGATTCTTAGCAAACCTGAGGCAAGGCACCTACACTTGAGGAGGTGCTGGGGCTCTTTCAAGCCTGTCATCGCCTCAGCTTCTAAGTCCCTTTCTGAGGGAACCACAGCTTTCGTGAGAAGCCGGAGCCCAGCAGCACCAACTCTGCAGCTCCATCTTACCTGTGCAGCTTCTCTGCTGCACCAGCATCTGCTTGAGTTCGCTGAACTCGCTGGATCCTTCTGTGGACTCCTCCAGCACGTTCTCCTGCTCCTGCATGTCCAGGTCTGCCTGTTCCCCGCAGGGGTCCCCGAGCTCTGAGTCCTGAAAGCCATGTTCTTCCACTTGCCCCATCAGAGGCTCAGGCGTCTCCAGACTCTCTGAGCCTTCGTCGTTGGTCTGCACCTCGATCTTAATCACGATCCCATCGTGTGCTGAGGGAGGGGAGGACACAGAACATGTTCATGCCACTTGCCCAAGTTTCTGCAACCATGGCATTCACGTTTCAACAATTCTAATTTGGGGGTTCCTAAAGAAATGTAATGTTGAGTTGGCAGTGAGTACACACAGAATTTTCTGGACACTTTGTAGCCTTGAACACTAACACTAATTGGAGTGAAAAGATGCAAAAGTTTGTTTTCCTTGAACCCCCCAGTTTCTAAAAATACTCAGCATGGTCAGGGTTTATTTTAAAGAGGCCCTCCTTCCCCTTCCTAGTTAGGCCAGCCAGCTGGCACATTCAACAGGGTTTCTCACTCCCTATCAAGTAAAATGAAAACAAGGCGCCCACAGCTCCCCACTCTCACCTCTGGCCCCAACCCCATATACATGTACCATAGGAGTGTTTGGGTTTGTTTTAGTCAAACAGCATCCTGTTGCATACATTGCCCTGACTTTGTGTTTTTTAGCTTGTCTGTAGGTTTGTAGGTTAATTTCCAATGCATCCTTATACACATAGGCATCATTTTACATAAATGGGATTATAATACATATTTTTGGTTTAGTGTAGTTTTTTTCCCCTTCCCCTTCACTCACTTCTCATTTCATTGCTAGGGGTAACTAGCATAATTAGGATTTTTCTCCATGCTTATATAGTTATTCATAATAATACATATACATCTTTATTTTCTGGCCATTACTGATGTTGAAATAAAATTGTCTTACATCCGTCCTCAACATTCCTTGTCTCACTCAAATACCTTGTAGAAATCTCTGCAAACCAATTTCTACAGCACTATCACATTCTTTTTAAAAGTAGCATATATTCCAACAAAGGACAATACTTTAATTTATTCATTCTTTCCCTAATGGAAAAACACTTTTTGTTCCCAATCTTCTGCTGTGGTGAATACTGCAGTAAACATTTACTCACAATATTGGCTTTATTCCTAAAAAATTCCCAGGAGTGGGGCTGCCGAGTCAGGGGTGTACATATTTTTAATTTCGACAAATGTCATCAGACTTCTTTTCTTTTTTTTTTTTTAGAGACAGAGTCTCACTTTATCGCCCTCGGTAGAGTCCCCTGGCGTCACAGCTCACAGCAACCTCCAACTCCTGGGCTTAGCTAATTCTCTTGCCTCAGCCCCCTGAGTAGTTGGGACTACAGGCCCCGGCCTACAACGCCCGGCTGTTTTTTGTTGCTGTTTGGCCAGGACCAAGTTCAAACCTGCCACCCTCGGTATATGGGGCCAGCACCCTACCCACAGGCACCACCCATCAGACTGCTTTTCAATAAGGCTGTGACAATTCGTATTTCCACCTGCCTGCATGAGAATATCCTTTTCCCCACATCCCTGCCAATAACAGACACTTTTGCTGGTTGCTTTTTTTTTTGAGACACAGTCTATGTCTCCCTGGGTAGAGTGCCATGGCCTCATAGCTCATAGCAACCTCAAACTCTTGGGCTTAAGCAATTCTCCTGCCTCAGCCTTCCAAGCAGCTGGGACCACAGGCACCTGCACAATGCCTGGCTATTTTTTGGTTGTAGTTGTCATTGTTGTTTAGCAGGCCCAGGCTGGATTTGAACCTGCCAGCTCTGGAGTATGTGGCTGGTACCCTCGCTGCTGAGCTACAGGTGCTGAGCCACTTTTGCTGTTTTTAATTTCTTCAGATGGGTATAAACTGATAACCTACTGATATTTTAATTCCCCTTCTGTGACAGGGTAACTCTGTATATGATTCCTTTTATTTTATTGGCCTTTTTGATTTAATTTACTGTGAACTGTGTAAGGGTATCTTTGGACTCAATTCCAATCAGTTTGGTTTTTCTTATCAACTTGTAAGTATTCTCTGATTCTTGTATTAAAGATAATCTATTGTGTCTTATCTGGATTTCAAATATTTCCCTCCCAAAAATCTGGCATTTGTCTGTTACTTTTTTTTTTTTAAGAGACAAAGTATTGCCCTCGGTAAAGTGCCATGGCATCACAGCTCACAGCAACCTCCAGCTCTTAGGCTTAGGCGATTCTCTTGCCTCAGCCTCCTGAGTAGCTGGGGCTACAGGCGCCTGCCACAATGCCCAGCTATTTTTTGTTGCAGTTTGGCCAGGGCTGGGTTCCAACCTGTCACACTTGATATATGGGGCTGGTGCCCTACCCACTGAGACACAGGTGCCGCCCTGTCTGTTACTTTTACGTGTGGCACATTTTGCACACATGAAAGTCGCCCATGGCTTTTTAAAGGTTTCCATATGGTCAGGTGTGTCCCCCACGTTTCTTCTTACAGCTCCAGGGTTTTCTGTCTTAGTTAAGAAAGTCTTCTCTGGGCAGCGCCTGTGGCTCAGTGAGTAGGGCACCAACCCCATATACTGAGGATGGCGGGTTCAAACCCGGCCCCCGCCAAACTGCAACAAAAAATAGCTGGGCGTTGTGGCAGGTGCCTGTAGTCCCAGCTACTTGGGAGGGTGAGGCAAGAGAATTGGCTAAGCCCAGGAGTTGAAGGTTGCTTTGAGCTATGATGCCCCAGTACTCTACTGAGGGCAAAGGAGTCAGACTCTGTCTCTAAAATTAAAAAAATAATATAAAGGAAGTCTCCTCTGGTCCTAGATGGTCCATCTGGTCTCCTAGGTTACATCCCAAAATTTTTATTATCTTATTAAAATTTAGGTCTTTAATCCACTTGAGACTTATTTTTATTATATGTATGCTGTGAGGTAGGGATTCAACTTTATTTTCTTCCATTTGGGTAGACTTGTATGGGTGTAAACCTCCTTACACACTGAAAATCACTTCCTTAGTTGAGGAAACGTGTAATGCATAAGCACATTCATTGTTCACCGAATGTTTATCTATTTATTTCTTTTAGAGACAGAGTTTCACTGTGTTATCCTCAGTAGAGTGCCATAATGTCATAGCTCACAGCAACCTCCAACACCTGGCCTTAGCCAATTCTCTTGCCTCAGCCTCCCAAGTAGCTGGGACTACAGGCACCGCCACAACACCCATCTATTTTTTGTTGCAGTTTGGCCAGGGCTGGGTTTGAACCTGCCACCCTCAGTATATGGGGCTGGCCCCGTTCACTGAGCCACAGGTGCGCCCCACTGAATGTTTATTAACAGATATTTTGGGGCACAGACAATATGTCTGTCATGCAGTGTTCTAGTGCTTGGGATATTAAACAAATCACATTGTATGTTAGAAGGTGGTAAGTGCTGTGGGGAAATTAGATATCTGGGCTAGGCACAGTGGCTCATACCTGTAATCCTAGCACTCTGGGAGACTGAGGAAGGGGGATTGCTTGAGCACAGGAGTTTAAAGGCAGCCTGAGCAAGAATAGGACCTCCCCTCTACTAAAAATAGAAAAAAAAATAGCTGGGCATGATGGCATGTGATTGTAATTTGAGCTACTAAGGAGGCTGAGGTAGGAGGACCACTTGAGGCCAGGCGTTTGCAGTAAGCTATGATGATGTCTCTGTACTTCAGCCAGGGGCAACAGAGCAGGGGGAAAAGTGGGGATGGGTGGGTCAATGAAGAAGCAGCTGCAGCTCTGCCCTAGTGAAGCTCCTCACTCTCTCCTGCCAAATCTGAGTACTGCCCATCCAAAGTGACCACCCTACTGAGGAACCAGACTACCTCGTCAGCTAAACACTGCTGCTTATAACCCAGGGCTGGGTGCCTTCTGGTGCTTGGTGATGTTTTGATTCCCCTCTGATAGGCCAACCCAACTCATTTGGAGGCAGACAGGATATAAAGCAGCTCTGATGTTCCCATGTTGCCTCCCACAGCCTTGAATGCAGACCTTTGCTACTTCCCTCCAACTGAGGGCATCTCCCACTCTCACTCTCCAAAGATATCTCTATCCTATTCTCCATTAAAAGAAAAAGAAAAAGTCATCCACATTTACATCCTTGACTTCATCCTGAGCTAGCTCAAAGTTACCATAGTTACCTCCCTCCCCTTGCTCTCCAATCTCAGGAAAAGTAGTGTTCCTCTTCCCTCCTAGAACCGAAATCCTCTCCTTTGTTTCCTGGAATTTTGCTCATTAGTTGTAGCCCCTTTTCTCCTTCATCTTCAATCCTTGTCTCTGCTTCTTCCACAAACACAACCACGACTCCAGCATCAGGAAAAATTTCTTTCCTGACTTCACAAACCCTTTAAAATATTTTGCTTGCCTACACCTTAAAATAATTTTTCAAACTATGCACCCCTCTGCACCTTCTTGGATAAATATGTAAAATCATCAGTGACTGCAAAAGATGTAATTTCTGAAGTATTATAAATATTGATATTTTGAAATAAACTCTTCCATTACCCTGTAATGTCACCAATGGAATCTGAGAACCCTAGCAATTTTAAGCCCAACATTATTCACTTAGAAAATACATGAACAAGTTCTTCTTTGATAGTTGGAATTTTTCTATCATTCCTTTTCACCTTGAACTTCTATTTCCATCCCCACTTTGCCCACAGCATTTTATCCTAATAGAACATATTTTTAGGCTTAGAAGCCTTTTACTCATCACTTCATCTACCTGTCTGCCTCAAAAATGTGTAAGTAAATTTCAAGTTTCACTTTGCTTTCATTTCTAATAACCACAGGGCTCCAAGTGTTCATTCTTACCTGGTTTAAGTTATTCTTAGCGATTATTACTATAGGATGATAAGTGATTATCCAAAATACAAAACAAAAAACTTTTGGAAATGTATCTCTCATAAGGATAAATAGAAAATCTTTTCCCATTAGTTCACTTATCTGAGAATGAATATTCTTACTGTACAATGACAGTTCAGAATTAATTTTATTCTATTTTTCATTTTTATAAACAAAACCTCATTTACACAAATAGGCAGATGGGCTGAAGGAGCTTTGTTTTAGAACAGCCCTAATTCTCTGAACTTCTGAATCATCTGCTACAACACGAAATCACATGGGTAACATACCATCAAAAATTATTTTCCTGCCCTAGGGCTATGGCAAAGAAAAATTGTTTTACATGACCTATTAGGCCACAACTTGATGAGGTCATAGTCAGTTTTGTTGAAAGCTAAATTTTGCAAACAACCTAACTTGCAAAAGAATTTGCCTCCTGGACCCCAGAGCAATGTGCTTCTAGACATGTACTCCAGCATTCCCAATTATCTCTTTGTTTGGTGACCCAGGGGGGCTTATACCTAGGAGAAATGTTCCATGGTGAGATGGGCAGGAGATCCCTTTTTTTTTCTTCTTTGAGACAGAGTCTCACGATGTCACCCTCAGTAGAGTGTCATTGCATCACAGCTCACAGCAACCTCAAACTCTTGGGCTTAAGCGATTCTCTTGCCTCAGTCTCCCAAGTAGCTGGGACTACAGGTGCCTGCCACAATGCCTGGCTATTTTTTTGGTTGTAGTTGTCATTGTTTGGCAGGCCCAGGCAGGATTTGAACCTGCCAGCTCCGGCGTATGTGGCTGGAGCCCTAGCTGCTGAGCTACAGGTGCCTGTACTTTTTTTTTTCCTAAGTAGTGAGAGATGTAGGAGATGAGAGCTGAAATTTCAGGGAACCACTTGTGTTGTGTGTTCTGGGGTGATCCGTTTTACAAACGAAACAGACGGATTAAGGACCTGGAAATTACATCCTAAAAGCCATCTATGTTGTGTCCCTCTTGGAGAGTCGCCTTGAGAGCATGGGTGCCCCAGCTTAAAGATTTCAAGACCCTGCTCAAATGCACACTGCTGTGCCAGGCTTCTCACAGGACTCTCAGCTGGGCATGTGCCTCTGGACCCCCGGCATTTTCCTGCTCTGCTCTGTGTGGGACTTAACTCTTTCTGCCTTAAGACCGCACTGTTCACACACCTTCATGCCACCGCCCTTATTAAACAGTAGGGAAGCCAGTGTTTCTCACCAAAAAAGTCTCCCTACCCCAAATAACTTTTGAGAGTAGTGACACCAAACTGCATTTATAAATAGGAATTTATCCTCCCATTTAAAAAAAATTAATCAAAGTCACACTGTGGGAGTATAGTTTCTCACATATATGGGAAAACAGTAGAAGAAAGCTTTAAATAGAGACAACTGCCTTTCTGACTGGAAGGAGAAAAGCTACCTTCACATACTGCACATCAAAATACACTCCTGATGAATAACAAATTTAATATGAATAATGAAATCCCACAAGTACTAGAACCCCAGATACATAAGTGTTACAACTTTGAGCTGAGGGATAGGCTATTCTCAGACCTCTGGGTTGCTCAGACGTCCCTTCTGGAGGCTGTCTGGTTGTTTACACCAAACATTAAGTATGCTCAACCCAGATCAACTATACATTTGTCCTATAAATTGTTCTGCAAGGATTTGTAGGCTGCTTAGACATTATCAATTGGCTATACTTAATTAAATGGCCTCACTTAATCTGTGATTGGTTTTTAATCTCTATAATCACACTGGTCCATAAGGTCTCTTGTGAGATGGAAAAAAATCTCTCTTACAAATTGTTTTCAAGTATATTGTTTGTGAAGACTGAATTTAATAATAAAGCTGATATAATGCTATATTAATAGACATTTAGTTAAAATAAATATTATTCATGTTTAATAATTTTCTTTTTGTATTCTAGAGCAAAAAGTATTTCATTTTAGGTTTCAAGTATTTTCATAGGTTTCTGAGAATCTCTCAGGCCCAAGGCCTATGATCAGTGTTTACTGAATAATATGGCCTGAGTAAATATTTTTACTACATGAAACCCAGACACCGTAAAGGAAATAACTAATGGACCTGAATACACAGAAACTTAAAATTGACAAATTTGAACATATAAAAATTTAAAACTACTATAGCCTCACCACCACATAAAGACTATATACAAAAGTAAACCACAAACAAGGGAAAAGTATCTGCATGCCTGTCACAGACAAGAGCCAATGTCCTTAATAGTTAAGCTTTTACAAATCATAATAAAAAGCTGAATAATCTCCAAAAAAGAAAAAGATAATTTATAAAATAAGACATTCTAGTAGTCAATAAAGGTATGAAAATATGCTCAAAATCACCCTTAGAGAAAGTCAAATAAAAACATCAAAATACTGTGTTTTCTACTTATCACTTTGGCAAATAAAAAAAAGATAAACAATTACTATTTTCATGGGTGTGTGGAAATAAGTATTTTCATGCATGAAGGCGTATAAATTTGCACAATTGTTTTGAAGGGTACTTGCCAGCATCTATTAAATTTTTAAGTTTAAATTTTAAATTTTCTTTCACCCAGAAAATCTATTTCTAAAAAAGTTTCAGACAAGTGCACAAAGATCTATATTACTGAAGTACTGAAACTTGTGTGCAACTAAATATACATCAATGGGACAGCATTTAAATAAATTATGAAATCAATACGCAAAATACTATAGTCTGCCGTTAAAAAGAACAAGGTACGTTTATGCATTTTAACATGTAAAGAAAACTTGAAAAAAGCAAGTTACCAAACAGTATACTTGTACATTGTTTATACTGTCTTACAAATGACCGTGTACAGTATTATGTATCACTTACATAATTAAGGCTGTGTGTGTACATGTATAACCACATGCATATAAAATTGGAAGGATAAACTGTTGACTCCTGAGAGAAAATTATGGGGAGCTTTCATTCTGCATTTTTTCTTTTTGAAATTCAAAACCAATGTTGCCACATTATTTTTCCTGTGCTCCTACTGGCTTGTAAGTTGCCACATTAATTTTCTCAACCAGCTCAAAGCAAATAAATATTGGTTGACTCTGGCTATGGATCTTCTCCTCATGGCTACACTTTCTGTTAAGTTTTGCTCTTTTCCACCCCTCCACCCCTCATTTCCTGCTCCTCAGAGGGAATCATCCACCTTACTCTTTTATCATTTATCTCCGTAACTCTAAGTAACATACTTATGTTGAAAAAGTTTTCAATTTTAAGCTTATCTATTGACACTAAGACCTGAAGGTCAGGGCCATCTCTTCCAAATCCTAGATCCTCTCAATGTAGCTTCATTATAGTTTTAGTTGGATCAATACCGGCTGTTTACATTACAGGATTATGTGTTATTTATCATTAAACTATGTAGTATACAATAAGTACTTTCCTATGCCTGAAAACCTTTTTGCTTTCCTTGGAGCTAATGTTTTCTTTTGCTTAGTTCACTATTAATATATCACAAACTCAGCCCCAAACTTACCCCTGACCTTACTGTGTCTCTCTTTTCTCCAAACATTCAAACACATTGGTTATTTATAAATTTCGCTACTTGAAAAACTTCTGGAATGTTCTGCTATGTTCCAATCTGGACTGACTGCCTATAGGTGCACAGCTACCTTCTTGGCACCCTGAAAGATTCTTTATAGCTTCCTTCTTTTCTTCTTTCTCTTTTTTTGGAGACAGAGTCTCTGTTGCCCAGGTTAGAGTGCCATGGCATCAGTCTAACTCACAGCAATCTCAAACTCCTGGGTTCAAATGATCCTGCCTCGGCCACCCAAGTAGCTGTGACTATAGGTGCCTGCCACAATGCCCCGCCAATTTTTCTATTGTTAGTAGAGATGGGGTCTCAGTCTTGCTCTGGCTGGTCTTGAATTCCTGAGCTTAAGGGATCCTCTTGTCTCAGCCTCCCAGAGTGCTGGGATGACAGGCCTGAGCCACTGTGCCTCCTCAGTATTTTTTTGCATTTAAGTTCCTAATGCTTCTTTCTTGGTTTACTTCCTCATTTTGGCAAAGTTCTTCCCCTAGCCTGACAAAGCATTCATGGAGACCTTGAACATCTCAAAATGTCTCAACTTCATTTCACACTTAGTAGTATGGCTAGATATCAAATTGCAGAGGAGAAGAAACTTTCCCCCAGAATTTAAAGGGCATTGCTGTACTATCTTCCAGTTTCTAACGCTGCTGAAAAGTCTGGGGCCATTCTAATTCTTGTTTCTTTATTTGAGCCTATTTTTCCTCTCTGGAAACTTATAGTGTCTCCTTTGTCCTCAGCTGCTCTGAAATTTTACGCTAAATTGTCTGAAGTGTAGGCTATTTTCATAGAATGTTCTAGTCAATTGGTGGGCTCTTTCAATCTGAAAAACTAGGTCTCTGTAGGGAATTTTTCTTGAATTATTATGTTGATAATTCCCACCTCTACTTTCACTTTTTTCCCCCCTTGATACTCTTATTATCTGGATCTTGGACTTACATCCTTTAGTTTTCTTATTCTTTCCTTATTTCTTCATCTTTTGACTTATTTTCTTGGATTTGAGCTCAACTTTATCTTCCAACATTAACACTGGGTTTTTAATTTGCATTATCATATTTCTAATTCCCAAGAGTTCCTTTCTAATTTTTTTTAAATAGGCATAATACTTTTATGTCACAGATGGATTTATTTCTTTTATCTAGAGATTTCATATGTAAGTATTTAGTCATACTTTTTTCTCTTTTTGTGTGGTCTCTGTTCTTCTTAAATGTATTTCTTCTGGTTTCATTTATTTATTTATTTCACCCTGGGTAGAGTCCCGTAGTGTCACAGCTTATGGCAACCTCAAACTCTTGGGCTTAAGTGATTCTCTTGCCTCAGCTCCCCAAGCAGCTGGGACTACAGGCACCCGCCACAACACCCGGTTATTTTTTGGTTGCAATTGTCATTGTTGTTTTAGCAGGTCCAGGCTGGGTTCGAACCCGCCAGCTTTGGTGTATATGGCCGGTGCCCTACCCACTGAGCTATGGGCGCTGCCTGGTCTTATGTCTTTCTTTACTTAATTTGTTTCTGTATATGAGAGGTTTTCCGCAAATGTCTTGTGGTTCTTGGTTGGCCATGTAGACTTAAAAGTGGAACCCTCAAAAAAGTATTGAGAGCTCAGTGCATTTGGGTGGGGTCGGCCAACTATGACTCTCCCAGTAGGATGCTTGAGACTGGTCATTTTACTAAAAGATCTCCTGGGCTAGTCCTAAAAATCTCCAGGTAAGACTTCCAATATCCTGCCCAAAGGGTTATCCTAGACATTGGCATATTTTGGGACTCAATTTAGGAAGGAAAGTGGAGATCTCAGCATCTACATGCCTAGAGTCACTTATTCTTCTGTTTTCTGTATTGTACCACCCTCAACTGGGCCTGGTGCCCATGTCTAGAGGTCCTTTTTTTTGTTCTCTCCAGAGAATAAACCTCAATCATGTAGCGGGGCTGGGGAGAGACCAAATGCCAGCGGGAGGGACTAGGGGAGGCTAATGGGGAAAACGGGCTCTGTAAAAGATGTAGCCTCTGTGTTTGGGCTCACCTTACTGGCACCTCCAGCCTACAGTCTCTGAATTGCTAACTCCTGAGTCCCGAGCAGAGGTCTGGGTACAAACTGGGTCTCTTCTCAGCTTTCCCCAATACCAATTTCAGATTTAGTTCTCTGCATCAGTCATCACCCATCCACCTGCTTTTAGATTCCAAAACTATGTTGCTGTTTCCCCTTACCCATTCTTTCAAAAAGTCCCTTTCCTCTTGTTTTAGAAGGATTTGAGGAGATAGGAATAGACATGCTCCATCTGCCATCTGCCATCTTTAACTCAAGGTCTTTCAAGCACTATTTTGGCCTTTAAAAAAATATTTTTCCTGAACAAGTCATATATGATTCTTTTGTAAGGATCATAAATGTGATGATTGGGTATTCACATGCATGCGTGAGACGTGCCTCTCTCCAACCTTGTTACGGCTTCGGCACATCACCTGACATGAAGAAAAGGAGTAATATATGCTCACATCAGAAAATTTTATAAAAGATACAGAATATAATTTTGATATTTTCCACGACCAGTTTTTTCTTTTCTTTTTTTTTTTTTTTGGGAAACAGAGTCTCACTATGTTGTCCTTGGTAGAATGCCAGTGGCATCACAGCTCACAGCAATCTCCAACTCTTGGGCTAAAGCGATTCATTCTCTTGCCTCAGCCTCCCAAGTAGCTAGGACTACAGGTGCCTGCCACACGCCTGGCTATTTTGTTGTTGTTGTTGTTGTCAT
The DNA here is from genome assembly GCA_963574575.1 of Galagoides demidoff. Lineage (NCBI taxonomy): Eukaryota > Metazoa > Chordata > Mammalia > Primates > Galagidae > Galagoides > Galagoides demidoff. Next base: position 890 of record CAUYQV010050003.1, on the reverse strand, counting down.
TATTGTTTTAGTAGGCCCTGGCTGGGTCTGAACCCACCAGCCCCGGTGAACCCTAATCACTCAGCTAGGGCAGAGTCTGACCAGCTTTTTCCTATCTTTTGTTTACACCACTGGCCTCACATGACATTTCCCCATTTGTATGTTGACGAATCTCCCCTTTCAGTTGGACCATTCATTAACATTTCAAACAGGCTTTAGCAATCCCTATCTTAAGCAAATAAGAACCCCTCCCTCCGCATTCCCACTGCCCTTCACAGCTAACTTTCTCACCCCACAGTCAGCATGTGCTATCTCTACTTCCTCACCTGCCACTCACTCCTCACCCACTGATCTCCACCTCCACCAGGCCACCACTGTTTCTCAATTTGCAAGCCCAGTGGACAACTTTCCGGTCTCCAAGTCACTGAACTGCACAGAATTCAGTATTTTTGACCCTGCTCCCTCCTTCTGGAAATACTCTTCTTTTGAAATACCCAATGAAGCCCCATTCTTCCTTTTTCTGCTACCTTCTTGGATGCTCTTCCTGTTTCCCTTGATTTCACTGATTCCTCTTTCCTTTCCTACAAGAGTGGTTTCCAACCCTGGATGCACCTCAGAATCACAGTGGAAGCTTTTTAAAAAATACTAATACTGGCTTGGCGCCTGTGGCTCAATCAGCTAGGTTGCCAGCCACGTACACCTAAGGTGGCGGGTTCGAATCCCCAGCCCGGCCGCCAAACAACAATGGCTGCAACCAAAAAAAAATGGCTGGGTGTTGTGGCAGGCACCTGTGGTCCCAGCTACTTGGGAGGCGGAGGCAGGAGACTCGCTTGAGCCCAGGAGTTGGAGGTTGCTATGAGCTGTGATGCCATGGCACTCTACCCAGGGGGATAGCTTGAGGCTCCGTCTCA
>CAUYQV010050001.1:0-11058 GCA_963574575.1 Galagoides demidoff | reverse complement strand
TAATTAATCAAGTCTCAGTGAGTTTTCCACCATTGTTCATCTACTGAGAACTTGGGGGTTTTGTGAAACTTGGGACTTTTTTTCCTTGTACCTGAAGCTTGTTCTTGGCAACCCTAGGAGGAAGAAGGGGGCCTGGGAACGTGTTATCGGCCACCCTGGGGGGAGGAGGGACTTGCCTTGTTCCTGGAATCAACTCTGAGGGGAGAAGGGAGGAGGAGGGAAATGGGCTGGAAAGGGTGTGGGGAACAGGTGAGGGCTAGGGAACAGGAGTGGGCAGGGGAAAGAGGGCTGGGTTACAACAGGCTCAAGTGAGTCTCCTGCCTCCGGCTCCCAAGTAGCTGGGACCACAGGCACCCGCCACATTGGCCAACTTGGTTGCAGCCATCATTGTTGTTTGGCAGGCCCAGGCTGGATTCAAACCCGCCAGCTCAGGTGTATGTAGCTGGCACCTTAGCCACTTGAGCCACAGGCGCCGAGCCTGCAGGGATGTTTTAATTTAAGCAAAATAAGCCTACACCAGAAATTGATCATGAAAATTATGGCACATTTGTACAGCTTTGGTATCAGGAGGCCGATAATATTATGTTGATAATGCAAAACCTATAGGTCCACAAATAAGTTGGATGTCTTCATTTACTGCACAAACATCCAAGGCACAGATCCAAAGACTGTTCTAGGTGTTTTACAAATACCTAGAATATATTCAATTCTCAGAATAACCTTTGGAACTATCATTCCTGCTTTACTTAAGTAACTTGCCAACTCATGGCCACTAGGACATGAGCGAGCCACGATTGGAGCCCACACAGCCTGGCTCCAGAGTCTATGTGTGTAGAAAGAATGAACACAGAAATTAGAACACAATGGGCGGTGCCTGTGGCTCAAGGGAGTACGGCCCTGGCCCCATATGCCAGAGGTGGCGGGTTCAAACCCAGCCCCGGCCAAAAAGAAAAAAAAAATTGTGATCAGAAATTAGAACACAAGACAATATGGCTGAGGCCGCGTTAGTGGGCGGAGGCCCAGAGTCCTCACCGCAGCTTTGTTGTACAAGCTAATGGGCTCCACCAGACAGAGACACGTGAGCTCAGGCCCTGGAGATCCGGTGCCAACAGCCTGGTTCGGGACACCAGTCCTTCAGTAGGAGAGATGGAGACCATCAGGACAGTGCCCACCACACACCCACAGCCACAGCCAGGTAGTATGGTTTCCATCTAAGTGGGAGCCACAGCAGGCCACCCAGGTGCCACACAGCACTGCTCCTGGGTAGAATGACAGTAGGACCACATTTCCCATTAGTCCCAACAGTGAGTCCCCCAAGTCCTGCTGGGAAATCGTCTCCATGATCAAAGCTTACTGCAATTATTGCTGTAATTTTCCTGTGGGGCTCAGAGATGGCTAAAGCAAATATGCTCGACCTAAGACTTTCAAGTCCTTCCCAGCTCCCTTTTTTTTTGTTTTCTCTCTCTTACTTGGAGAGTGACTTGTTATTAACAATTCCTGGGGGCAGCGCCTGTGGCTCAAAGGAGTAGGGCTCTGGCCCCATATGCCAGAGGTAGCGGGTTCAAACGTAGCCTCGGCCAAAAAAAAAAGAACTGTAAACGATTCCTGGCATCGATCTGGTGCTAGCCCGCCTGCCTTCCACCCCAGCTGGGTTAAGAATGAGAAGACAGGTGCCTGTAGCACAGTGATTATGGTGCCAGCCACATGCACCGAGGCTGGTGGGTTTGAACCCCACCTGGGCCAGCTAAACAACAATGACAATGAATAGGTTAATGTAACTCCATTTGGGAATGAAGAGGTTAACGTAACTCCATCTTGGAACTAACTCCCCACTCCTCTCCTGGGCAAGGTCACCCAGGTGGAATCAGTCTATCAGAAGGAGACTGGCTCCCTCCTCAGCACTTCTGGGCAGCTAGTCTGAAGGGGTCCGGCTTCCCCCTCCTCCCCCCGCACTTCTGGGCAAGGTCAATCAGCCCAGACAGAGCCAATCTATCAGAAGTGGACAGGCAACCCTCCTCTGGAAAGTCCCTAACTGAAAACCTACCCTATAGCACCTCAGGGTATCAGGTGGTGCCAAGCATCCCTGGACAACAGCTCAGCCAATGGCAACCCCTCCCCACCCAACCAAACGCCCAATGAAATTCCTCTATATGCTTTAAAAACCTCCCCTCACTTCATGTCAGGGTCCTCCCTCCGAAGCTATGCTGTAGGGTGGAGTGACCCAGGCATATGCCGGAATAAAGACACTCCTTTATTTTTACATGTGTGTATGGTGGGCTCTTAGCAGCAACTGCAGTCCCAACATTTGGTGCATTGGCCAGGAAAGATGCCCCTGAGACCCCACCTTACACGGAGTGCTCAGCACTGGTGAGTGAGTTGTGTGTCAGTTGTCTTATTGTGGTGCCTAGAGTTTTGGGTAGCCAGGGTCCCTAGGTGGACATGAAGATAGAAGGCCTGGCTGTGAACTGAGAGAGACATCTCCTGTTCACTGGCCTGGTGGAGGGGTTAGAGTCCCTGCAGCTAGGGTATAGGTTGCTCAGGGGGTTAGAGTCCCCCTGGGGGGGTGGCAGCATGTTTGGAATGTATGTCTGTTAGTTTGTATTTAAAGTGTAAATTCCAATCATTCCTGTAGTTCTGTAGGGGCTGGACTAGCATCTCCCACTTGATTCAAACCCTCTGGACACCCATGTGGGAGCCCCTGACTGGCCTGGTTGACATAACCACTGAGTGCACCAGGGAGGCAGTTTGGCCTCCCTGTGTGGATGCCTCAACTGGGCTAAAAAAAGGACCCCGTCAGGGGGTCCTCAAGGAGTCAAACACCAGGAAGAACTGGCATGCAGGAACAGGTACCTACACAGGGAGACATCTAAGGCAAGGTATGATCAATCTGAGGAGCCCACCACAATTTTAGTGGAAGAGGAGCCTGATCATCTCCCTGGATGATCGCCAGCAGGTCTGTTAAGAGGTGTGTGAGAGTATGTAGATGTGGTGTGACTGAGAAGAACTCTGAGAGTGGAGTTAAAACTCCCACCACAGGGCCTGGGGGAGTGTTAGTTGGCCTCCTATAGCTAAGTGGCAGCTTGAATGGGAAATCAAGGCTGAAATTGTGTGCATGTGAGTGCTTGGAGAAGATGGGTAACAATAGGTGAGGTTTCACCCCTCAACCCCCATTCATGGGATGAAAAAAATGTGTGAGTGTGCCCTTCTTCCCTGTTCCAATTTTACCCCCGGCTATTCTAAGAGAAACTGGAAGTTCCAGGTTTTCCACTCTCTGTCTTTAGTGGCAGCCATGTGGCCATGTGGGTCTTGACATTAGAAAGGGTTTTTATAGTTTTGTTACCAGAATTTCTTCAGTGAGTTTTTGGTCTCAAGAATTTAAAAATTGAGCCCACAGGCCTCAGATCAGTGATAAAATGGGATTTTGAACTGAGGGGCATGCTGAGGGAGTAAAGAGCACCAGAGCTATTGGCAGAGGGGCTGTGCCTAAAAAGTGTTGTGGTCCGGGCAATCTAGTAAGCTCTGAATGGCCCTTAAAAATCTGGGAGAAAGAATATAAATCTCGTAATTTGTAGGACTATATCAATATCAGCAACAGGTCTCCAAGGCAGACAGCCTCTGAAGGAAGAGAAGAGGCCCAGGTTGAAAGTTTCCTGCATGAGTCCTTGGTCTAGAGATAAATAATTAACCCTGAGAAATATTTTTGCCAGGACTTGGAAAATAAAAAATATCTTTGCAAACTAAATAAGTGTTCTAACAAATAAATGAATGCAGCTCCAAATTAGACAAGGTCATTAGGTCTTTGCTTGGGTTTTTATCCGGAGAAAAGATTAGGGTGTGTGCTCCTTAGTCTGGGTGGAGCCAGCCAAAAAGTTTCAGGCTGCTTTATTCATGACCTTGCTGGGGCTCAGAAAATTTGTACCTGAAAATGGGAGTCTGATATCTGAGCTCACCTAAACCTGAAAAATAGTTGGTTACCTGTCCAGCCCTGAATAGAAAAATCCTATATCAATGTTACATCTCATAAAATGTCTCTCATTTGTAAAATGTAATAATTTAATTGTTTAAATTGTTGGGAAAACTGAGTCTTTGTCAAAATATAAGGTTCTTGCTTTTTAAACCTTCTAATCATTAATTTGGCCAAGTAAATGAGTAATTTCATAATGAACTAAGATTCTGTTTTGTGAGAAGTGAGTTTTTAAAAGTAAGAGAAGTTAGACAGAAAGGAAAATGGCATGGTGTAAAGAAAGAATCTTGTGTGATAAATTTTGTCCTGAAAAAGAATAGTTGTGTAAAAAAGTGAAAGACAGGACAAAAGTTAAAGAAAGTTTAGAATGTTTGTAGATTGTCTGTGCAGGTTAGATAACGCTCATAAAAGAGAATTTGTGAAAGAATTTACATGTGATACAATTGACTATGTATTTCCTTTAAAATCTTGTGGAATGTAATCTTATTTAAACCAATGTTTTAAACCTTTAATATTTGACAAACCTTTCAAAATCAAAACTCTAAATTTGGGGCTTGGTGCCACTTAGCCCAGAAAACAAAAAACACAACTTTAAAAGTTGGTCTTTTTAAAATATTAAGACCACTGAAAAACACAGAAAAATAAATTGAACTCATTTAATTTATTAAAAATGTATAGGAAATGGTAATATGAAATGATAATTAAAATGTGAAATGGTAATTAATTTTGTATGAGTTATAATTATATATATATGTTCCAATATTATAAAGCATTAATCTATCCTAACGTATAAGACATTGGTTCTGTCCTAACATATATTGTCGGTAACAATTTTAATTCATCTAAAAAAAATTTTTTATATAACTGACTGAGTCCAAAGTTTATCCTAAAGAGAGACTGAATTCTCTCAAATTCAAATTCCTGATGTCTTTAAAAATTGAGTACCTTCAGGCTAAAAGCAGATTTTTAGAACTTTCATTAAAAAGTTAACATGTCTATGGATATTGATAACCTAACCTAACTTCAAACCAAACAAAAATCAGTTACATGGAACTAGGCCAGTTTGTCATAGCTTTTTGTTCAAAGTATTATTGGTTCTTTCTGTATCTTGTTTTCTAAAAGTCAAAAAAATAATTATCTTTTGAGCTATTTATAACTTTTTAAGCAATGTATGTACTTATGAGCAGAGTTTAAAACATGTATTTTTCTCTCTCCTTAATTTCTCTGAAATTTAAAAGCCATTTGTAAGTATTTTTAATTTCTGACAATACAGTTATTTGCATAAGTTCAATAAGAATCTGTTTTGTTCTATAGGACATAATGAAGGCACTAGTTATTTTACCAAGGCTTTGACTGAAATAGCATTTCCAAAAGTGTCCAGACTGTGTTAAGGAATTAAGGTTGACTTTATAAAGCCAATAAAAAGCCCTTTGAAACACTGGCCAGATACCCATCAGTAACCTTTCCTAATCTGTGGTAAGTAACGAAGGTTGCTTACAGACGGGTCTGAAAATTAAAATGTGCTTAGGTACCTCAAGAAAAGAAGAACAGGTATCTAATGGCACAGATAAAACCTGGGCTCATAAAAGGCTCTTGAGAAAATCCAGCCTAAAATTTCCTTATAAATATTCTAGCAAAGCCAAAGAGTCTGGATGGCTAATAATTATTCTTACTGCGCTTTATGCAAATAATCAGTATACTAAAGATATAGTTTATTTTGACAACTGAGTTGGTTCTGCTGTAATTTGTCTATAGTAAAAAGAGAAATTGGAGAAAAAGAAAAAAAATTAAAACCTAAAATGGAAATTTCCCAGGTCTGGTGCTGGCCCTAACAATGCCTCAGAAAAAGAAGTGGAGACTGTTTATAACTAAGCTGGGAGAGAAACTAAAATCTGAACTAGCCCAGTAGTGGCCAGAGGTCTGGGTAAAAGATAACCCCCCAGAACTTGCAGTAAACTAACCACCAGTAATAGTAGAGATAAAGCCAGCAGCAAGGCCAGCGAGATAAAAACAGTACCAAGTGCTGCCCAAGTAGGCCCTGGAAAGGATCCAAGTGCACCTTCAGAAACGTGAGCGGTTTAGCATAATCATACATTGCCAGTCTCCCTGGAACACTCCCTTGCTCCCTGTGCAGAAGCCTGGCACAAAGAACTATAGACTGGTGCAGGATTTGAGACTTGTTAATCAGACAACTATATACTCTGCTAAGTCTGTTGCCCATAGAAGCCAAGTGGCCCACTTACCTGGACAAAAAAAAAGCCCTTTTCAGTATAAAACTGGCTCTGGGAAGCCAGAGTCTATTTGCTTTCCAGTTGGAAAAACCAAACATTAAAACTATGATCCAGTACACATGGACCAGGTTGCCACAGGGGTTCAAGACACTCATGATTTTTGAAAAAACACTGGTTTGTGACTTTCAGAAATTCCTGGCTGAGAAATTAAAATGTATGCTTCTCCAATATGTTAATAACCTCCTTTTAGGGCACCCTACCCAGGAGGGCTGCACCAGAGACATGGACTGTTTTTTATGACATCTAGAGGTATGTGATTATAAAGTGTCCAAACAAAAAGCCCTATTTGCCAGCAGCAAGTACATTATCTAAGATTTACTATCCAGCAAGAGTAGAAGTATGTTGACATAAAATAAAAGCAGGTCATTCATTGCCTCCCCACCCCCACGAGCTAAAAGCAAGTTCGGGAATTCCTAGGTGCAGTTGACTTCTGTCATCTTCTTTGCCAACTTTGCCATCTTGGCTAAATCTCTGTATAAGGCAACTAAAAGAGAGGAAGAAAAACCCTTAGAGTGGGAAAGAGAACAAGAACATGCCTTCTCCCAGCTAAAAATAAGGCTAATGACTGCCCCTGCACTGGGACTGCAGACCTGACCAAGCCCTTCCCTGTATATTCCAGAGAGAAATAAAATAGCTATGAATGTGTTAACCGAGTTGGTTGGATCCTGACCAAGGCCTGTAGCCTACCTCTCTAAGCAGTTGGATAGAGTAACCAAAGGATAACCACCCTGCTTATGAACTCTAGCCGCTACTGCTCTCCTTGTACAAAAAGCCGATAAGCTAACTCTAGGTAGGATCTCAGAGCGAAAAGACACCACTCGGTGGTCACTTTAATACACACAAAAGGACATTAAGTATCAGCAGAAAATACTTCAGTTACTAAAAGCAGTATAGAAACCCCCAAAAGTGACAGTGATGCACTGTCATGGACATCAAAGAGATGCTTCCATCATTACTAAAGGGAACACTAGGGTCAGTACTGAGACAAAAAAGACTGCATCCAAACCATATCAGATGTCACGAGTGGCTCCCCTCATCCCGTGGATTCCAGAGCTTTCACCTATCTACTCCTGGGAGGAGAAAAAAAATAGTTGACAGCAAAGGGGAGCCAGGAAGCAGAGGGAGGATGGATAAAGATGCCAGATGGATAGGTGGCAGCTCCCCAGATTCTAAGAGCCACCGTAGTGACAGGAGTATTTAATGACGTTACTGGGCCAATACTTCTACATCTCCTACCTGGCAATCCTGGCCAAAACCATCAGTCTACAGTGTGTCACCTGCAACTGGTTCAACGCGTGCCAAGGACTAATACCCAGAAATCCAGTCATATGGAGCAACGCCTTTAAAGGACTTTCGGGTAGACTTTACTGAAATACCCAGGTTTAGAGGAAACAAGTACTTGTTGGTAATAGTCTATCAGACTTGAAATAGATAAAAACCATCCCCACCAGAATAAAAAGGACTCCTGAATTAGCAAAAGTATTGCCCAGAGAAGTCATACCATGGTTTAGGTTGCCACTCTGGTTTAAATTTAATAATGGGCTAGCCTTCTTAACAAAACTAGTGCATAAACAAGACCATAAAAACAGAAATTGATAAACTCTACCAGGAAACAAAGCTTAACTAGATATGGGCCTTGCCACTGGTATTGTTCAAAAAAGCCTCTGTCAATTCTCTGCAATATAGCAGGAACTCCTAAAAAAATGAAGAAAGACTGAACTAAAAAAACAAAAACCCTAGAAAGAGTAGCAAGGAAAATCTCCACTGGGGTAATTAACCATGTTCTGTTTAGTCTTTTATGTCTGTACATTCTTTCTCTCTGGAAGATAAAGGAGACCAAGTCTAAGTCTAGAATCAGAAACTAGTCCCCCTGAAACCAAAGTAAAAAGAAATTTGCACCATCATCCTGACCACACGCACAGCAGTGAAAATGAAAGAAATCCCCACCTGGAGTTATAACAGCTGACTGAATAGAACTTCACTGCCCCTTGAGACGTAAAGGTAACTTTTAAAACTGTCAACATGCCCTGCTCCAGACACATACTGGAAACTGGCTGGTCAATGCATGGCTAAAGCCTGAGGAAACTCCTCGAGGGATTTGTCTTAATTAAACTTTGAACTTTGGGAAAAAGGAGGGAAAATGTCACAGGGAAAAGTAAAAATTTGTATGTATATTAGCCCACTGCCACGGTACGATTAAGACCTGAGTAGAGAACTCAAGAAGGGTCACAGTCCCTAAAACCTCAGTGCCAAAAGGTAATTAATATCAGCACCTGCAGAAACAAACTGATATTAAAATATTCCCTCATTGGTCCTGTAATACTCCTCATTCTCACCCTAACCTTTAGACCCTGCATCCTGAACAAATTAATTTCCTTCATCAAAAAAAGAGTAAATACTGTCCAACTATTAATTTTAAAATCACAGTACCAACCTTTAAAACAGAAAACTCCCCTGGACCCATGATTGGGCCCAGATAGTAACAAGCTCAAGGGGTGAATGAAGAGGTTAATGTAACTCCATTTGGGAATGAAGAGGTTAATGTAACTCCCACTCCTCTCCTGGGCAAGGTTGCCCAGTTGGAATCAGTCTATCAGAAGGAGTCCGGCTCCCTCCTCACTTCTGGGCAGCCAGTCTAAAGGGGACTGGCTTCCCACACACACACTTCTGGGCAAGGTCAATCAGCCCAGACAGAGCCAGTCTATCAGAAGTGGACAGGCAACCCTCCTCTGGAAAGTCCAGACCGTAAACCCACCCTATAGCACCTCTGGCATATCAGGTGGTGCCCAGCATCCCTGGACATCAACTCAGTCAATGACAACCCCTCCCAACAAAATGCCCAATGAAATCCCTCTATACACTTTAAAAACCTTGCCTCGCTTCATTTCAGGGTCGTCCCTCTGCAGCTATGCTGTATAAAGACACTCCTTGAATAAAGACACTCCTTTGTTTTTACATGTGTGTATGGTGGTCTCAGCAGCAATTGAGGTCCCAACAACAACGGCAACAGAAAAATAGCCAGGCGTTGTGGCCGGCTCCTATAGTCCTAGCTACTTGGGAGACTGAGCCAAAAGAGTTGCTTAAGCCCAAGAGTTTGAGGTTGCTGTGAGCTGTGTTGCCACAGCACTTTACTGAGGGCGACACAGTGAGACTCTGTCTCAAGAAAAAAAAAAAAATGAGAGAGCATCCTGAATCTATCCCGGTGCTGGTTTTCTCCAAACCTAAACTGCAGTCTTCCCCGACCTGGCCAGCCACTCTTGTGCACATGCGTCCTGATGTGGCAGAGCCGGAAAGCGGGACAAACCAGCTCTTGCAGATTTGGTCCTGAGAAAGTCCCCAGGCTCAGCACGTGTAGCTGGAGAAACTGTATAACTGGAAGATTCCCGGAATGTTACGCTGGAAGAGGTGAGGTCCGAGCTAAAGTTCCTGTGATCTGTAGGAAGCAGAAGTCCAGTGCTTTATGGGGTGTGGTTATTTCTCTGTGCGTGGAGAATTTTAGCTTTGTCAAGAGGAATCCAGTTATAAAAATATCAAAATCAAAAATGCACTAAAATAAAAATACTATACTGTGGTCAAGCAGAGTAACTGAAAGTGATACAGGACTGATGGTGCCCAGCCAGTTCAGTCAAACTGAGGGGAGGACCTGCCACCTCCGCCCTGGTGGTGCAGTGGCAGCCAGCAGAAGAACCAAGCTGGAGGGTAGGCAGGGAGCCCCTGCAGGAGGCTCCAGTAGCCAGAGGAGCCAAAGAATTTCTAGGGAGACACCAGCACCTTAATGTCTCCCTTCCCTTGCAGCTGAACAGGGAACCCCCATTTCCCAGGCCTGGTCGATTTCATGTAAGTTTCCTAGGCCTAAGAACCAAGAGGATTGTCGCCATTCATTTGCTACTGAGTCCCCAGTTAGATGTAACTACAGATGATCCATCCACACTAAATGTAACTACCAAATCCCCGCTAGATGTAACTACAAGGAACCCAGGCGGCAATATATACCTCTGGACAAAGAGCCCAGAGAGAGCTTTTTTAAATTTTTATTTATTTATTTATTTATTTAGAGACAGAGCCTCAAGGTATGCCCCTGGGTATAGTGCCATGGCATCACAGCTCTCAGCAACCTCCAACTCCCGGGCTCAAGCGAGTCTCCTGCCTCCATCTCCCAAGTAGCTGGGATGAAAGGCACCCGCCACAACACCTAGCTATTTTTTGGTTGCAGCCATCATTGTTGTTTTTGGTGGGCCTGGGCTGGATTCGAACCCACCACCTTAGGTGTATGTGGCTGGTGCCTTAGCCACTTGAGCCCCAGGGAGCTTTTTTCCACCAGACTTGGGTTTTTTTCCTCTCTGCCAGGAGCTTTGGTGCTTTTGTATTCTTTTCTACAAAATAAATCTCGCCTTACTACTGATCCATGGTTCATGGATTCATTCTTCAAATCACTGAGACCAAGAACCTACTGAAGATGAAATTCCAGTATCATATTTGGGGGGCTCGTCCAGGATAGAAGATAATCTGTGGTAAGCAATGGGACCACTTACCTCTATCCTGTTTTTCTCTATAGTTATAATAATGGAAACTAATAATTTTGATGCCCGTCAGCTGATAAAAGTGCATAGTGGAACTGCTGACCTCCAGGTCACAGGTAAGAGGCTATTGGGGAACGAACTTTTTTTTTTTTTTTTTTTGAGACAGAGCCTCAAGCTGTCCCCCTGGGTAGAGTGCCATGGCATCACAGCTCACAGCAACCTCCAACTCCTGGGCTCAAGTGAGTCTCCTGCCTCAGCCTCCCAAGTAGCTGGGACTATGGGC
>CAUYQV010049995.1:0-18812 GCA_963574575.1 Galagoides demidoff | reverse complement strand
AAATCTACTGCCTTTCCATCAAAACGATCATATCCTTTTTTTATTCCACTCAGTAGTCCCCCAACATTCATTGAGTTCTTTACAGCAGTCCCCAACCTTTTTGGCACAAGGGACCAGTTTCTTTTCTTTTTTTTTTTTTTTCCCCCGAGACGGAGCCTCAAGCCATCCCCCTGGGTAGAGTGCCATGGCATCACAGCTCATAGCAACCTCCAACTCCTGGGCTCAAGCGAGTCTCCTGCCTCCGCCTCCCAAGTACCTGGGACCACAGGCCCCCGCCACAACGCCCAGCCATTTTTTGGTTGCAGCCGTCATTGTTGTTTGGCGGGCCCGGGCTGGGGATTCGAACCCGCCATCTTAGGTGTGCGTAGCTGGCGCCTTAGCCAATTGAGCCACAGGCACCGAGCCAAGGGACCAGTTTCATGGAAGGTAATTTCTCCATGGATTGGAGATAGTTTTGATATGAGTCTGTAGGCATTTGATTTCTTATGGTCTCTGTGTATTCAGACCTTTGCTAATGATAGTCTGTGTATTTGCAGCTGCTCCTGAATGCTAGCATTAGGAGCTCAGCTATACTTCAGATCATTAGGCATTAGAGAATAAGGAGCACACAACCTAGATCTCTGGCATGTGCAGTTTGCAGTAGGGTTTCACTCCTGTAAGAATCTAATGCCACTGCCTTCTAATAAGCTGAGCTTAGGCAGTGATGCAGTCTAGTGATGGGGAGCAGCTACAAATACAGATGAAGCTTCACTGACCCACCTGCCACTCACCTCCTACTGTGTGCGTGCCCCTCTCACTTCCTGCTGTGCAGCCTAGTTCCTAACAGGCAACAGAAGGGTACTTACCTGGTGCATGGCTTAGAGGTTAGGGACACAGTTTTAGAATGAACTGAGCTATGTACCAGGCACTGGTAATACAGCACTGAACAAAATAGACCAATACAATATTTGTATTTATGGAGCTCATGTTTTAGCAACAATATCATCCATCTTCAATCCCCACCCTGTCCCACTCAATTCATCTATCCATAACGTCTTTATTTGGCTTTTTAAAAATAATAAAAAATAATAAAATTAAAAAAAATAAAAAATAATAAAATCATTTATAGGACTTAATTATGTTTGTCATTCAACATAATTGTGATTTTTAATAGTGCCAAAATGAGTTTTGCATGATTATTATTATACCATATAAGTTAGAAGTAAAAGTTGTGTACTCTTAGTAGTTTGGTAATAAAGCATATACTTAGAGACTTACTGTGTTTTTTTGTTTTTTTTTTTTTGAGCTTTGTATCTGATGTCTTGAAAAGAGTCTATTATGTCATACTTGGAATTGAAAGCTCATCTTCCCAATTTAAGATAATTATGAAGTTATTGATTATATACCACATAGTTTTAGGATAGGTTAAAATTCCATGCTAAGCATTTCTGAGTGTTCTGGTTTTCATTTGCTAGCATAAGAGGTAAAGGATTTTATAACCAGCTTTCAAATAGAATTCCATTTAGAATTCTTATAGTACTTCATTAAGAAAATTAAAATATGTTCATCATTGTGCTGTTTCTCATTTTAACTTGTTAATTTTGGCAAAGAAATGCTATTTTGAATTCCCATTTGGAGTAATATGGGATAATCTGTATCTACTCAATTTTAATTGTTTAAAAGTTTAAATCTACAAACTTTTGAGCGACAGCATGGCAGATTGGCACCCTCTGTTGGTCATTTTATTTACCTACAGGCAGAAATATAAGTAATAAAATAAAATTAAAAGTTTATCTTTACGTGTTTGTATTTTTCTTTTGAATTAGTATTTACAAGTCTCACTAAAATAATGCTGTAAACTGGGTTCATATGAATAAGGCACATTATCATTTAGGGGTGCTTTGAGGAATTTTGTGTTTATTTGCTTTCTCCTCAGGCTGGCTCTCTAATTCTAGCATTCAGAATTGGCATTAATATTGCAGATTTTCAAACAAGTATTTATTTAACTGTAGCAAACTGTTAGCTACAGTAGCACATTATTAGACAGATAATGTTTAATAATTTTTTTTGTTAATTTGGATTAATTAGAAAACATTGCATTTAATACCTTAAATAATAGTTTTGGGAGTTATTTGGATTAAAGATAATCCAAGCTTCAGGAAAGAGGCTGTAATACTTCAGTTATTATTTTTTAACAGACATTTAATTATTCTGTAATATTATATAGTTAATTAGATTTATATAAAATATAAATGTATGTAGTAAATTTGCTGACTAGTCCTGGACATACCTATGCAAATAATTTGTTATTGTAAAGGAGAAAGGTATACTCTGCCAGATAGATGACTGAATAGTTTGGAAGGGGGAGTTTTTTTTTTGTTTGTTTTTTGGGTTTTTTTGGTAAATATTCAGCAAGTTTGCTTTTGGTAGTTCTAGTATTTCAGAATTTCATTTACTTCCCCAAACCTCAAATTTAATCCAGTTTAGTAATACCTATTGGATCTCAACTGTAGCATAATCTATGAGCTATCTCATAATATTTAAGTTACTAAGAACTTCCTTATATTTTTTTCACTGAAATAATTATTTTAAGAATTTGTGTTATTCACTGTTCATGGATTTTTTAAAAATAGTACTTACCAGTTCCAACTAAGTATGTTCATATTTCTTATAGCAATTTGAAAAAATTGGGATTTGTATTTGATTTCTAGTGGGCCTTTTAGTATATGGTTTCACCAAAATATATAATAGACTATTCAACTTAACTTTTTACTCCATGATTAATTAAATAATAATCAAGGTAATGTTCTCCATTATGACAGACTAAATTTTAAAATATTGAACTTTTTAAAATTTATGGTACAATGAAACATTATTTTGAATTAATAAATGAATTCTTAAATCTTTTATGGAGTGAATCCTCTAGTGAAATACCAGGTATAACTGTAAAGTAATTAGATCAGATTCTGAGAATATATGGCTTTAAATTTAGTAGATTATTTCAGTCATACCTAGTGTAAAATTTTATAAATAAGATGTAAATGTCCCATAAAAACTTACCAACTTTAGTACCTCAGTAAATTAGCTCATTTGGAATATACTTCACCTATAATATTTACAAGTTTCGTTTAATCCAGTGAGGGGGTAAAAAGTAAGGCAAATTTCATTTTCAAATTTGGATTCATAATAATGAATAAACAGGTAGTCATTTTAACAAGCCTACTGAAAGCAGTGAGTTGGTGTCATTTTCTGAAAATTAGATACTTTCCACTTCAAACTCCTACCCAATCTTTCTCCAGAAGCCCTCTTATAATCAAATAGTATTCAAATGGAAAGTTTCCATCTTATCACTTATTTGAAGTGCCTAATTAAATTAGCTGGCAGTTAATTAGCTAACCAAATTAAATAGGGACAAAAAAATACAAAGAATACGCTTGGAAATTTTGCCCTAGAAATGAAGTGCTAAATCTCTAAATGCAGGTTATTAGGAAATAGGATATTGGGAAAATACTCGAGTGGGATTTCACGTAGGAGATATCTATTTTGAAAGGTTTTTTATGGTTCTAGTATATTCCAGTGGCAGATTTGGAAGTATCATATCCTCAGAATTTCCTTGGAAACTTTTTTATTGTCATAATAATATTTTCCTCTCTACAGAGCTGCTCCTTTTTCCACCTTAGGTAATTTATTGTATTAGTAATATGTGCTTAATTCTTTGGAATTTAGGCGAAATGAAATATGACATTAATTTCTATATAAATACCTATGTAGTAGAGTATACATTTTTGGATAATTGTTAGATTTTATAAGGGAAAGATACTTGTGCACAGCAAGTTGCATAATTGGAAAGTTTATTAACTTTTTTAGGCCACTATCTAGTAAGCTAGAAATGTAATTTATAGAGCAGTGATCCAAGATATTATACTTCTGGGGACTTAAACAAATACTGTACATTTTGTTTACAGATGCAAGTGCTCAAAAAAGGCTTTTATTGTAGAATAACCAGTATACAATCACTAGGGAACATGAAGTTTATGAAAAATCAAAAGAATAGCTGTAAATATTTCTCTTAACTGTCTAGCTGTTGACTAATCATCTTAAAGTTGGAGTCAAATAGTTTATATTAACTGGAAGTCATTATTATTCATCAATATGTGTTTACTTTTTATTTTTAGGCATTTGTGAAAGACTTAAAATAATCACTTACTAGAAAGTATCTTTCTTCATAAGACTTTTTTGTTTTGACAGTGATGTGACTTTTGAAAATAAAGAGCGAACAGCATGTAAAGGAAAGATTGCCATATCAGGTATGCTATAGATAAATCATTTCATATTGCTGAACAAATTCTATATTCTTTATTTTTTGCCTCCATGCTCTTCATTTAATTTTTCATACCTGTATCAGAATATTTATTCAAAAATACTATTTTCATCATTACGCTCTACATTCGTGCAGAACATTACAGCTTGAGAAAACTGTTTCATACATTACATATGCTATGCAGTTTTTTCTGTAGTGCAGCCTTGTAGAAATGGTAGGATAATTGTTCTTATTTTCTTTAGTCTCAGAAGTTAAGTGACTAACTATAAGTGGCTGAACTGGGCTACAAACCTAAGCCTTTTTACTCTGTCCTTTTTCTACTCAGAAGCTTTAATAATGTTTTTCATGTTTGCCTAGGCCAGAAGTTCCATAAGGGTTGGAACCATGTTTATTTTGTTCATCACTTTATACCCAGAAGCTAGCACAGTGCCTGGCACATAGTAAGTGTTCAGAGATTATTTATTGGATAGACGATTGCTCTCCATTACCTCCAGGATAAAGACCAAACTTTTGTTTCCAGTTTTCCTTCCTGATCCAATTCTTTTTCTAGCTGTGTCTTTCATATTCCTTATGCATAAGCTGTCTGCATTAGGCAGACAGTTCTTTCTGTGGCCTGCCAACACACCCCATGCTTCTGACACCAAATTAGCTTGTAAAATAACTACATTTTCTTCTAGATCTGTTTGCTCATCTATAAAATCTTAACCTATTACCATTCCAAGTAAAACTGTTTCCTTTCTCTGAATTCCTAATGTAGTGAGGAGACCTTTAACCACTAGATGGCGCTTATGCTGTGTAGTCTCAGTTTCTCCAAAATGTTAAGGAACCTAAAGACAATGGCTTGGAGATGCCACAGATGGAAGTGAATACCTGGCTGACTTGTAGGACGTAAGAACTGGCCAAAATCAGAGTGGTAGTCACCTATGCAAAAACTTCTTCAGAAAGATAACCAGATTATATACAGATCTATTGCTTGTTTGATAGTCATTTATGTTTTTATATTTCCAGTTATAACACTCATATAACTCACGTAACTCATGTAACACTCATAACAACATATTAATCATGTTTTATACTTCCTTGTATTCTTTTGCTTCCAAACATAATACTTTTACATAGTTGTTCATTATGTCTAATACATTTTAACATGAACAAAATATTGTAGATACTAAAAGGAGAGTTTCTAAAAATAACTAAACATAATCCTTCATTTCTTGCTTTTAATATGATGCCACTCAGTATACAAATGAGATGTGTTGTATCGGTATTAAAGACTCAAATGCTATGCTAGAATCAACATTTATTACATATTGTCATTTCATAAGAATTTATTGACTGCAGTAATTCATTAAATTAGAATTAACAGTACATGTAGAAGGGGCCATAAGTAAAAGCATTTAAAGTAAAAGAAAAAATGTTTCTTGACCACAGTTACTAAAGTGCAAAAATTGGTCTTACTTCTGCGTGTGTTCCTTCTTTCAGATAACTTTAAATTAAGGAACTAAAACTTTCAGAAAATGGGATACTTAATGTAATTTCTTTTAATCTTTGTATAGACTTAATGATTTTTTGTCTGCATACTTGTAAAAACAAAATAAAAAACAAATTCATCTTTATAAATCCATTTTCTTTTGACATTGAGATGAAAATGTGACTTGTTTTGACCAAAATGAATATCTGCAAAAAAGTTTCATAACCATTTCTGAGATTACATCTATAGCCAAGAAATACCTGGGTTTATCATTTCCAGCTTCACCACTCATTGGCAATATCTTTATTAAAGTAAAAAGAATAACTGAAATTTATTCTGATTATTTCTGCAGAACACCAAATATTTACCATATGTAATTGTAATATTTATCATAATTACTATGGTAATTGTATGTGCTTATTCACTGACTACTAATTCAGTGACTAAACCAAATTAAGTCCCCAAGTACCTCAGTTTTCCCTTTCGAAAATGATAGATTCTTGGACCTTACAGCATCAAGTTAGTCATCTTATCATGGCTCTCTCAATTTACGATTAAAATGTCAGTGAAGGCATTAAAAATAGATAAAGGCAAAGTACTGTAAACTAAAACTGAGTCAACCATTTACAAAAATCTGGAAGAACTTTTTATTATTTGAAGCTGAATTAAGAAACATAGCTTAATAGTTATAAATTCTTTGCCATCTGAGCAGTACATTACCATCTGGGAAATGTATACAAGATACCTACCTTCTCTTCAGGAGATGACATCTACCCTCTACTTTTTAGGCATGGGAAAAGGCCAGGCTGACCCATTGATTGGGGTATACAGCAAAGGAAGTAGGGTCCATGTTCCTCCCATGATAGTATAAATTGTTAATGCCACCATAACAGAACAAGAGCAGCTGTGAACAAGAACAGTTGTGAAATGAAATGAGTCAGCATCTGTGGTCAAGCAAGAAGAAGTGGGATTTTTGACAGGACATTAGCCAAGTCATAACTATAAAATAATAAAGTATTCCCATTAAAATTTAGAACAAAATAAACAGTGTTCAATATGTCAATATAATTTTATACTGTTTTAGAAATTCTTGCAAAAATAATAAAAGATGAAACTATTGAAAAGGAATTGAATAGTATTTGAAGATAATAGATTTCAGACTTATAAAATGTAAGAGAATTTACTAAAACACTATTTGAATTAATAAAGAATTCAGTAATTCAGTAAAAGTGGCCGGATTCAAGATAAATATACAAAAGTGGTAGTTTTTCTTAAAATCAGCTACAGCTAGTTAGAAAATATAATGACAAATATGGTCACCTTTACAATAAAGCCAATAAAAAATAAAAATATTAAATACTCAAGAATAACCTTAATAAAAATGTATCATGCTATTCTATATTAAGACAGAATATTAAAGAATTACAGTTCCCAAATTAATTTGGATAGTAGAATACTAAAAACATTTGGGGGGGAATTTTGACAAAATATTTCTAAAATCCATATGAAGAAATTAGCAAATGAGAATCAGATACTCTCCAAAGCAAATATTTCTAACAGTAAAGTATATAATAAAGGTACAATAGTTATAATAGTATATAGACAGTAGTAGTTGATAAGCAATTCAAGTACATCCACAAAACATACGTATACGTAACACATTTACTCAGAGTGGCATATGTGATAAAGATGGCATCATAAATCGGAAAGAAAAGGGTATATACATGGAGCTAGAACAATTATTTTTATAAGAATACATTTCACTGCACATACTCCAAAATTGTATATAGATTAAGTTACTTTAATAGTAGATACTATAGGAAAATCTGAACAATATCTAGAAAATGTGCTGCTAAATAATAACACTTTATTTTGGCTTTAATGGTCACAATCAATTATGGAAGTCAGAGGTTCATGTCAATATAAGAAATAAAACTTACCAAAATTTTTACTTGTCATTTCTTTTTCCCTTCTTTATAGATATTCGAATACCACTAATGTGGAAAGGCTCTGATCACTTCAGCAATAAAGAACGTGTGTATGATTTTAATTTGTAATTGAAATATTTTCTTTAGTGTGAATATTGGGGAAAAAAGATTGCTTCTACACTGAAATAAATTGATGTCATTTGGCAAAACAAGCAGAATCTTGCTGAACTATTTTCTGATTTTTGATATAACTAGGTAGCAGCTGCTTGATGCTAATTGAGATTATGCACATCTAGTATACTTGTAGTTGTTGATAGGTACCTGTGAAGGACAGTAAGTTAGGTTCAGAGTGGGCTGAAGGGTATGGAACAAAAGAAAATGTTTAAGGAATAAAGGTTAAGACAGCATTTCTCCTGTTTGACCAGGATCTAGAATACCTTTTCTGCCTTATTTTGTTACTTTAGATATAATTAATGAGATGTAATAAGGAAAGATTTTTAGCTTGACCTGATTTTTTTTTTCTTCAGCATTTTATGGCTTTGTATAGTCTTCACAAATCCATGTATTGCTTAGGTCATGAAATTAACCTCCAGTGATTTCTAGCTGTTAGAGGCAAAGTAGGAAAGATGGCAATTCTCTTATCTTTCTTGTCTATTATGCTAGCTTGTTTCTTCATATTTTAAAGTCTGAATCATATTGAGCATAATTAGATTTATATGAAGAATTCAAAATCACGTTAGTGTTTGTTATTCAATTATAAAATATAATTTACTTTACAAAGGAATACCTGTGAGAATTAAGGAAATCTTTCTGATTATTAAAGAAAGTTTTTCTGAAGAGATACATTTTCTCTTCAGAAAGAGGATTTAGGCTTTTAATCACCTAATAATACTTTATAATACTTTTACAACAGCACCAAATTAAAAGGCCCAGCAGCTTTGTTTTCTGTGTTCTCATGTCTAATTTTTATTGGAATTTTTTTATTTGTTGGTTGGGTGTGTGTGTGGGGGGGGGGGTTTCTTCTCTTGTTGTTAGTTTGGTGGAAAATTTTTTGCTGTTGATGTGCCTGCTTTTAACCTCTTCTAATAAAAGATCTTTTTCTTAAATGGACTGGGAAGCCAAAATGACTTAGAGGTAATAATTATGTGTGTTTATGCTTTATTCATAAAAATATATGCAATAGGTGGTTTCTTTATGCTGCTAAGAGACTTATATATTTAACTTTATTTTTGATACTTCCCTGTTTTTTTTGTGTTCTAGTTGGATAAGTTATTCCTGTATAATGGCATCTAAATCACTGTAAAATGTTTAGGATTATGATATTCAATGTATGAAAATAAATCTATTAACAAATATCAAAGCTGATATTTTTCATTGTCAAGTAGACTTAATGGTGTCATGACTTATGGATTGTTGCTCAAAATGTTTTTCTTCTCTAGGATCTCAGCGCTATGCCATTTTTTGTTTATTCAAAATGGGAGCTGAAGTTTTTGATACTGACATGGTGATTGTGGATAAAACAATCACAGATATATGTTTTGAAAATGTAACCATATTGTGAGTATTAATATTATTTTATTCTTCGGAGAATGAGAGTAATCTAATAAATTCTTTAGTTAAAAAGAAAGTTACAATTATTAGGTTTTTGGATTTTTTCTGAAGCATTATGATTGTTGGTAAAATGATTTTGAAGATTACTTTGTTCAAAAGAATATAATATCTACATTTGTAATTTTTTGATATAAAATGGAAATCTTATAATTAGTGTTAGCAGTAAACATTTGACTCAGTGGATGTGATAAATTTTTAAATTTGATATAAATATGTATACTTCCATTATTGTTTTCCATTATCTACTAAGTTATGAAATACAATTCAATTTTCTTGAATGTTATTTGATATAGCATGAATTTTGGCATAAAATAGGTTCTTCCATCCCATATAGGTGATGTAGTTACAGAAATACTAAAGCAATACAACAACTTTATAAGATAGAACTAAAATATATACCATAGGAAAAGCACTTTGGTAAAATTTGGGTTTTTTTCTTATGATACGTTTCTTTCATGTACTCCAAAACAATAAAAAAAAAAAAAAGAGGTGATCTTCAGGGCTGTTTTTATTGCCCTTGCTCTTTTATAGGCTCATTTTATTGTGGCAATAATACGGAACCAGAGTGAACTCCTCAGGTAGCCATAGAAATCATTTTTAACTAACAAGTTTTTCCTGGCCTCTTTCAAAGGTTCTTTGGGCCTGTTCCTTTCAGTCTTTTAATGATACTATATTCATATCTAAATGTTAATAGCTAATAGACAAGATAAAATCAGAATATGTGTTTTTTTATCATTATGGAACTAGGCAATTAAAATTTCAGAGAACTAGTTTTGCCACTCCTGTATAACATTAAAAACACTACAGCAAACCATATTTTGTGACTCATATCTGGTCCGGTGTCCCATAGTAATAGTATATCATGGAAAAATTATTGCGACTTATAAGTTATAACAACAGGCCTTCCTACGAGCTATATTGAACCAAAGAAATTTATTTAGGATCCAGAAGATACCCCCAAATCCTTATATAATTGAGGCTAATAAATATATTTTCACCAATTATCTGAATACGTTTATTTCCATTATCGACTATTATTAGTGAATTTTTTTCCTGCCAGAATTACCCTGTTATCGAGCTCTTCACATCATTTTGCCATTGTTTGTTTTTACTACAAAGACAAAAATCAGAGGTTCCCCACCACCACCAGGGAAAGAACAACACAAATTACCTGGGAAGACAGCACATGATTTATAATTTTCTAAAAATTCTATTAATCTTTTAAATTAATCTAAAAATAACTGTCGACAAATGTTCTAAATGTTTAAAAATGTGCTTCTTGTTATGATGATTGTTTTTAATAAGTATTCAATATTTATGAATTTTTGGTTTTCCTCTAAATATTGAGACATTTGTTAGTCATTACTGGGAATACTATATGTTTAAAAGTTGCCAAATAATAAGCTATAAAAATATCTAGAAGTTATTCTTTGGATTTAACCAAACTATAGATTGGCCATTTATATCTTAAAAAGTCTGTGCTGCATTTTTAAAATCTCTGAGGCTGGTGGATCTTCCATCTGCAGGCAACATCTGCTGCTGACGGACCTCTTTTGCAGTCTTCAGTATGTTTATTGTTAGTAACACTACACAGTCTTTTATGCTAAAGGTAGTTCACTGTGTATGAAAAAGGTAAAGTCAGTCGTAGCATTTGCTAGAATTGCAGAATTTATGCATATTGGTTTAATAAATTTATATTGAGTACCTTCTATATTCTTGATACAATGCTAGGGTAAGAATACAATGATCACCAAGACAGCACCTGCCCTCAGGGAGTTCATTCTTTGAAGTATATCCCTTTACATTGTTTTTATGTTTTATTTTTCCTCCTATTTAACAATATTCTGAAATGTTGCTTATAGTTATTAGGTACAAAAGAGGGGTGGGGTTGGAGGCACAGTGGTAAGTAGAGTAATTGACTCTACTGATGAATAAATGAAAACTAAAGGTTCAGCAGATTTTGTTTCAGAGGAATAGTCATTTTAGGAAATTACACATATAAATATTTTAAAAGAAGTGGTATTAAAGGAATGACAAGGAAAAATAGTATTGGCAACAAAATAACTAGGACATTTTATTCTTAATAATATGCCTATAGGTACTGATTAGTTAAGATTGCCCTAGTTAGGAGGCTGAGAGCTCTGAAAGTTGCACTGACTCTCTCAGTCCTTTAGATGTTACATAACAGAGAAGATTCTTTCTCATTAGCATATGTTAACACAAGTTTATTTCAAATGCTGATTTTATTTTTTTCCCATAAACTTTGCGCTTACTGAGATTTTGCAGTCTTAGGCCCATTGCAGCCTTTTATTTATTTATTTTTAAAATAAATTTTATTGTGTATCTTTGAGGTTTACAACATAATGTTATTGGACACATGTAGATAATAAAATGGTTGCTAGTTATTATGCTGAAACAGATCAACAAATATCTCACACAGTTAACTATTTTTGTGACAATAGCTAAAATTTATTTAACAAAAATTCTTAATACAATTTTATTAGCTTTAGTCTTCATGTTGCATGTCATATCACTAAAGGTTTTTATCCTGCATGTTTATTATTTTTTGTATCCTTTGGCTGACATCTCCCCATTTCCTCCCATGCCACTCCTGCTCATGGTAACCACCATTTCACTCTCTATCTTCTGTGTATTTGAGCTTTTTGTTGCTGTTAATGTCACATTTAAATGAGACTACATAATATTTTTCTTTCTGTATATAGCTTGTTTCACTTAGCATAGTATCTTTCATCTCCAAGCATGTTGTAGCACATGGCAAAATCTCCTTTTTTAAGGCTGAAGAATATTCCCTTGTGTTTGTTACTTTCTCTACCCATTTGTTTATCCACAGACATTTATTTTCACATCTTGGCTATTGTAAATAATGCTGCAGTGAACATGGGAGTGCAGATAACTTTACAAGGTGATGGTTTCATCTCCCTTGGGTATAACTCCAGAATAGGGATTGCTAGGTCATGTGGTAGTTCTATTTTTAATTTCTTCAGGAACCTCTAACCTCTGTATTATTTTTCGTCATGGCTGTACACATCTCCATTTCCGTGAACAATGTACTTTTCTCCACACCCTTGCCAGCTTTTGTCTCTTGTCTTTTGATAATAGCCACCCTCACGGACATGGGGCAGTATCTCATAATGGTCTTAATTTGCGTTTTGTTGATATCACATGCTGATTTCAAATGTTATGTAAACATCAAATGGTGTTATAATTCTATTTGCTGCTGAGTTAAATTTCTAACCTTATAAATGCCCTGGTTTTTAGTAATGATGCAGGACCAGACTTTCAGATAAAGATGGAAGTGTATAGTTGCAGTACAGAAGAATCTTCCATAACCAATACACCAAGAAAACTAGCTAAGAAACTTAAAACATCTATAAGTAAAGCCACAGGAAAGAAAATAAATTCAGTGCTTCAAGAAGAGGATCATGAAACATGCTTGCCCTTCAGTTCTGCTATTTTGTAAGTTTTCCAATATAGTATTTATGATGACATAATTATACATTTGTGGTATTTTGAAGTTTTGTACGTGGAGTATATGCTTACATTTTAAATGGAAGAATATCTTGAAGCAGAAACAAAATATTGTTGTCTGCCATTTATCCAGTTGAAGTATCCTTAATACCTTACTTTAAAGATAGAAATGAATTGAGAGAATGTTTTTTGTGATTAGGAATTCCAGTACAGGAGGAGTATCCCTTACCCAAAATACCTGGGACCAGAAGTGTTCCATACTTTGGATTTGTTTTTAAATTTTGGAATATTCACATATACATAATGAAATATGTTAATGGGAAGGGACCCAAGTCTAAACAGGAAATTCATTCATGTTTTGTATACCTTGTATGTGTAGCATTAAGGTAATTTCATATAATATTTTTAAAAATTTATGTATGAAATTAGATTTTGACTGCATTCTGTCACATGAAGTCAGATATGGAATTTTCCACTTACACTATCAAGTTGTCACTCAAAAATCTCAAAGTATGGAGCATTTCAGATTTTAGACGTTTGGTTGGGAATGTTTAACCTGTAACTCCATAGAAAGAGGAAATATTTTTCTTGAAAAAGGTCTACACATACATCAAAGTATTTGCTACATTATTAGTCTACTAACTGCAGAGTTTCTCCATGTATGTCATACTTTATTCTCATGGATTTTTAAAAATATTTAATTTTTTCAGAACAAAACCAAATTAGCACATCACACCTAACAAAATAAGGAGTTCTTAATATCATCAATATCCAGTCTATGTTCAAATCACTCCAGTTCTAAAAAACTCCTCTTGTAGACAAAACAAGATTTACAGTCTTACATTTCTACCCTAAAAGTGAGTCTTTTAAGTTTCTTTTCATCTGTTACAGTTGCCTGCCCACTTTTTTTCCTTGCTGTTATTTACTGAAGAAACCAGTCTTGTAGAATTTCCCATATTTTGAATTTAGCTGATTGCATCTTTGTGATCTTCTTGAACAGTTTTTCTGTCCTTTGTATTATCTATAACCTGGTATTTAGAGCTAGAGGACTGATTAGATTCAGATTCTTAAGGGTAGATTCACACCTAGTGGGTACAATGCACACTATCCAGGTAAGGGGCACCCTAACAACTTAACTCAAGCTGTACAAAAGCAATTCATGTAAACAAAACATTTGTAGCCCTGTAATATTCTGAAAAAAATTTTTAAAAAAGGGAAAAAAGAACAAAAAATAGGACAATAGTGATTCATACTGTTATATGTGCTTCCTACTATCTTCATGAGGAGACTTTGTCCCACTTTTAGTAATGTTAAAATTGATCATTTGCTTTAGGTTTTATGAGCCTGCTCCATACACTATAAAATTCCCTATTAATCTTTCATCTAATAGTTTTAGCAGCCATTGCCAATCATTTGTTGTTTCATTATTGGTTATAATTTTGTTAATTTCTAAATCTGTGCTGCATTTTTCTTCTAAAGGGGAATAATGCAAATAAGAACATTTTCTGTGGATACAGCTACAATGAAATTGGTAGAGGAAGGGGAAGAAAAGTGCTTGATTCTCATATTTACCAAATTTTAAAACAAGTTGATATCCCAACAATCATGGAGGTGATCGTGTTGTTTAATTTAAACTCTTGAGTTTTTACGTATTTGTGTTTCAGTCTATTATAGTTATTTTCCCTTTGATGCCAGAATTGCTCATCTTTGATCACTGGGAAGCCATCAAGCTGATTTCTACATCT
Organism: Galagoides demidoff; assembly: GCA_963574575.1. Classification (NCBI taxonomy): domain Eukaryota; kingdom Metazoa; phylum Chordata; class Mammalia; order Primates; family Galagidae; genus Galagoides; species Galagoides demidoff. The sequence continues at coordinate 4,268 of CAUYQV010049995.1, read as the reverse complement.
TTTTGACACAACCTAATGTTTGGTAGTTTTTTTGCTTTCTGACACAGTTAGATGTTCCTCCTCCGTGTATTTTTCAGCCCAGACTTGAAATCACTGTTTCTTCAAGGAGCCCTGATTTCTTTCACATACTTTACTTAAACTTTATGTTTGTTTCTTCACTGATAATTTTATGTTTATGTTCTTTGGAACATTGTTGATCAAGTTGCATTCCTAGAATTTCTTTGCATGTCTAATAGAGTTGGCTTTTCAGCATGTCAATAATTTTACCATAATTATAAAAAGCAAAATATTTTAGGTATAGATCCTAGAAATGTCAGTTAGTAATTTAATTACTCTTTTCATGTCAGATATATTAATTGTGAAATATGCTTTGGCACTCTTGCATAGTGGCTTTCAATCTGTTTTGATTGTGATTCATACTAAGAAATATATTTTACATCATAACTGAGTGCACAGTTACATAAGCAGCTAGATGCTAGGAAATAATACTTGACACTTAATATTTACAATAGATTCTCAAGCATTTTTTTAATTCCATTGCTTTCAGGTTTTAAAAATGCTGTTTATGAATCATTAAGTTGATTTCATGATGTAGGGATAGGTCCCAATCATAGTCTGAAAAACAGTCATAGAAGATGTGTCTGCCCCTATAAATGTTATTTAAAGGGGAGCAAGGGACTCCATTGTGGTGAGTGTGAGTAGTCTCGTTTGTTGCCATGTCCTCCCATAAGAATCAAGCGGTTTTTGGCCAGGAAACAAAAACAAAATCATCCCATTCCCCAGTGGATTCAAATGAAAACCAGTAATAAAATCAGGTACAACTCAAAAGAGGGGGCACTGGAGAAGAACCAAGCTGGGTCTATAAGGAATTGCACATGAGATGGCCTGTACTTATGCTGTAGTCCAGTCACTATCATCTTACCATATCAGGCTGAAAATGTCATTATTTGGACAGTTGCCACACTTCATTGGGAAAATGAGTTTTCTCTTTGCTTATGTGCTGTTCACTAATAAGCTGGTGCAGTAATAAATATGTGAGACCTTGAAAAAAATAAGGGGGAGCAAGGGACCTTTAATTTTCTAATTTTAGATCTAAGACCATTTAATAAAGTTTCCTACAGTAAGATTATTTTAAGGATTTGTTAGAAGTTACTTTAATTCAACCATAAAGTAATGAAATTATTTCTTTTTGATGAGTAGATAGTTCTATTTCCAGATTCAAATAGATTTTAGAACAGAAAGAGACCTCAGAGATAACCATCTAGTTTAGTAGTTTGAAAATTTTTCAAGCAATAGAACTCCCAATTTTAAAAAAATGATGTTACTAGTAATGTCTGCCATTCAACTAAATGATACATTAGGCAAGTTACATTTTTCCCTGGGCCTCAGTTTTCTCTCATGAAAGATTAAGATGCTTAGACACAACCATTACTTTTTTGACAGCTCCTTAGAGACATTTCTAGCATTTCAAACACCTTTGATGAATATAAAAACAATGAATAGACATCTAAAACAGTTTGAAACTTCACTGTTTGGCAGTAAATACTTAATTTTTTAATCTGTCATTTATTACTTGTGTAACCCAAGACATTAATTTGCTGTTTGAGTTTTTGTTTTTCACTCTGTAAAATGGTAAGTGGCAATGCGTGTAACAATGATAATAAAATAATATCTAACTCTGTAGAATCATTATGAGATTCAATAAAAATTCATGAAATACTTGGAATAAAGTAAGCTTTAATAAATGTAGCATTATTATCATTATTGTTATTATTTTTACTGTTCCCAGACCAGTGCTTTTTCTAAGCCCTTTTTTAAACTCATGCTGAAGCATTTCAGTTTAGAGACTTGATGTAGGATTATAAAACAGCCACATCTGTTTTCATTTATAACTGTGTTTATAATTTTATAGGAGAGGATCATCTATGTGATGGTAGAACCTATATTTGACCTATATTTCTCTTTGAAACCTAGAGGAATTTTTGAGAATAATGTTATTGTGTATTATGTTCTTTTTGATACAGACAGGAATACATATATTTTATCTTGAAGCATTCATTCTTCTATTGTTTTGTCATTCCACTGGGCTTATTCCTGAATCTAAGCGTTGATTTTGTTTATGAACATTTTCCACAAAACTTGTATGTCATTTGCTTATTATGTCATTAAAATTGGTCAAAAGATAAGATAAATCCTTTTACAACATTTCACCAGATTATGTTCTCCTAATACCAGCATTCTAACGACCTTCTGTGAATCCAAAGAATGCTAGGTTAACTCAGCCCAGGACTGATCTTACCTGATAAATTTCTTTAACTGACCACTTCACCACATAGGAGATTTTGTTTTAATAGTGATCTAGGTTACTAATTTCTGATAGAACTTTCAGTCTTTAAACAAAATGGTCACATATAAAACTATATATATCTTCCCTAGTAATATGACACATGACCAAATATAGTTATTTTCCTGACAAATGTGCATTTTTTTAGACTGCCCTTTAAAGTAGTTTTTTTTTTTATAACATTCCACCTCCTCCAAAAATGTTATAACAATTGGCCTATTTGATAGAAAAAAATGTAGCTGATTATGCTTTTGGGAACTCAATATTAGGGTTGGCTAAAAGGAATGAGTGTAATGTTTTAGAAAGAAAATGTTATCCTGACAAGAATGTTTTAAAAGTGAGGTCATTGTTGGTTTTGGAACTATTGGCATCATAATTAGTCATGGTTTAAAAATGAAGTAACTTGAAATATCATAAAGTATTGTTTGATCTAAAAGAAGACAGTACAGTTCTGGTAATTTTTAGTTTGCTCCCTGATATGATTCATTTATTCATTTTATTTGTGGAATTTAGCCCACTAAAATTCCTTTAGCTAGACTTTCCCAGTGTCTCTATAGCTGAATTAACTGTTTTGTGTTCCTTGATAACTATTTAGTATATTATTCTTCATTGTATAAATGTACATCATTTTAAATAATCTTATAAAAAGTGGTAAAATTGAAACTGATAATATTCTTGACCAAAGGTGTGTTAAAATTTTTAAAAATAAGCCACTATACTCCTTTTTAAATAAGATTGAAGCTATAAAACAAGAATTCTAACAATGGATTATTTATGTTTCTAAGAAAAATGTTAAAGGTAATGCATTTTGTAAACTTAACTAAGGAATTACTAAACTGTTGCATATAATTATTTATTCATTTAATCATCTTTGAAATGATTACTCAACAGTAGTAATATCATGTGGTACGTTCAAAGGTTAATTAGTCATGGTCCCTGCACTCCATATTTTTACAGTATAATAAAATATGTTCACCATATATCTGCTTTACTAGAAAAAGTAATTAATTTTAAGGTATTTCATAAATGAGGTATAAAGGCAGTGCAGTATAGTGGGGTTTTCTTTCCAGTATACCTCTTACTTGTTACAGGCAAGTCAGTTACATCCTCTGCACAGCAGTTTGTGCATCTGAAAATGTGGACACCAAAATATCTGCCCTACCTGCTTCAAATAGTTATTTTGAACCTTAAAAAATATATTGCTTGTCAAAGTGCCTTTAACTGCACATACTACTTTGCATGTGATTGATTTTTAGGGATGGTTTTCATCCAGTTAACCACTTAACCACATGAATTATTTCATTGGAAAAGTAATGTAAACTTGGGACATAGAATCTAGACGAGAAAAATGTTACTCATAGTTCAGCTAATCTAAACCACATACCTTTTATCATTTTCCAGTCTTTACATGATTATTTTAATAGCCACTTTATTTGTCAGTTGGCTATGCCATTTATTTAACTATTTTTAGAAAAAATTATCAATAACTGTTTTGTATTATTATTTTTCAAATGTGCATTTATTGGAAATAGAGCTAAATGTCTCACATATATATATATATATACATATATATATTAAATTAAATATGATAAGGAAAAGATGTCTTAGTCACAATCATTTCTTAATGCCTGAGAAAAAAGTTAACATATAATTTGGTCTGTAATTTTAGCCATTTCTGCCACACAAATTGCTTTCTAAACATGCCACTTCTATGGTTTATCTTACAAGGGTACAAGTGAATCTTTCTAAGAGTAGAATATAAACGTCTTAACACAATAACTGAGAAAATGACATGAAGGCTATGTTAACCAGTTTGATGAAAATATTTCAAATTGTATGTGAAAACACCACACTGTACCCCAGAATTGCATTAATGTACATAGTTATCATTTAATTAAAAAATAAAAATAAAAAACATGCCACT